>CAHIKZ030005506.1:4485000-4592500 GCA_903632075.3 Acanthosepion pharaonis
TTCGCGAAGAACTGTAGATATGGGCATGAGTTTGGAAAAATAGTTCACCAACTGAATTACAACTTGCAAAAGTGACATTATTTTCTAAATTGAGAGAGAACGGAACAGATGATTGAAAGCTATCTAAATATTTTATTATTTGAAATTGAATGATATTATTAAAAGTTTACAATATATACATATTCATACACACACACACGCACAACATATATATATATATATATATATATATATATATATATATATATATGAAGAAATATCTCTGAAGGTGTGCTATATTTATGGAATAAAGTGCTCAATATCAGAGATAGAGCGTGTAAATATAAAAGTGAACATTGAAGTCAACACTTAGAGGCGACAGGTTGTTCATTTGTGCTAGACGCAATGGTCATGCTATATATATATATGGCCTGACTATTGTGTCTAGCATGAAACAGCCTGTCGTCTGTAAGTGTTGACTTCAATATTCACACACACACACACACACACACACATATATATATATATATGTATATATATATATATATATATATTGTGAACTTTTAATAAGATCATATAATTTCATATATATATATATATATATATATATATATATATATATATATATATATATATATATATATATATCAGTTGACATCTCCAGTAATCTCTCTTACTCTCCATCAATGTATAAGTGCGTGCGTAGGATGGGGAATATCCACATATAAAAATCTTTGCCATAACAATATTTAAGTATATGTGGATGCGTGGGATTGAGTGTTTGTGTGTATGTGTGTGTCTTTAGAGAGGTAAAATCGAGATGTCATTAAACTAAGATTGTGAATGTCATTTGATACATGTGTTTCTTTAATCGTATGTATTTGTAAACGTATAAGCGCGTACAGTACAGGCCGCAAATCAGAAAAACAAGCGCACGCATCGCAAGAAATCGATCCCTTTGATCTTCGATGATTGGAAGGAGTTTTTAGCAAAATTGCTCAATTTACCCGGCGTATACTTAAGATATTGTTTTAGGATCTCTTTCTGACTTTCCTACGCCGAGCATCGCCTTCGTCATTTTGTGTGATTAGTTGAGTCGACCAAATAGCCACAGATGGAGAACGCATTCTGATTGCATTAGTGAGTCGCGTCGATAATCCCCGGCTATTTATACCTACTTAGGCGAACTGGGGAAAAAGTTAGCTAGTGGCACCAAGAGAAAAAATAAGTACTACGAAGATAAAAGAAGAAAATAGGAAATGAATATACAAATCTAATAATAAGAAAGTTGATCTATATATATATATATATATATATATATATATATATATATATATATATATATATATATATATATGTGTCTATTGTGTATGTGATTGTGTATTTATTCAACTCAGCGAGGGGTTGGCAGAGATAGATATATAAACAGATGTATAAATTCTTGCATACAAACTTAAAACTATTGGGAGAATAAACTGGGCAATAGGCTGCTAGATATGAGTTACCAAGTTAGGTATTGTTTGCAAACACGCTCGTGCACACACAAACATACATAAGCACATAAACACACACAGACATACATAAGCACATAAACACACACACACGCATATATATATATATATATATATATATATATATATATATATATATATATATATATATATATATACGTAAGGAGGACGATGAAATATAGAAAGAAAATAAACCCAAACAGAAAATACAACTAGATCTATGACGTATTTATATATATATATATATATATATATATATATATATATATATATGAAAGAAAATACAGAAAAAACAAAAATCTGAATATGCATTTATGTAGTATTAATGTTAAAATAAAGTCGACGTCGGACGTTTCGGTCTATTTAAGACCATCATCATGGGCATTTTCATTTAAACATAATTAACATTATAACTTATAAAAAATTTAACACAAAAAGACGATGGACATAAGAGCCCAAATAATTCACACAGATAACTGAAATTTTATACAGATCAGCGTTCTGTTTAAATATGATCACGTAGTCGTCACGTGGGCGATGTTGTTAAAACGGATTCGAAGATGATTTCCAAAATTAAAATATTTTGTGTTAAATTTTTATAAGTTATAATGTTAATTATGTTTAAATGAAAATGTCCATGATGATGGTCTTAAATAGACCGAAACGTCCGACGTCGACTTTATTTTAACATTAATACTACATAAATGCATATTCAGATTTTTGTTTTTTCTGTATTTTCTTTTCATACTGTCGGATTTATATCCATATATTTGCTTATATATATATATATATATATATATATATATATATATATATATATATATATATATATATATATAATATTAATAATAATAATAATAATAATAATAATAATAATAAAATCTAAAAATGAACACTGTCATAATGTACTGACTGCCTAAACGACATCTACATATTAAGACAAGCCAATACAGGAGTGTGCATGGTTAATAGATTAGCCGAAAGCTCCGGGATCGAAAGATTATTTGGACAAGTTTTACACACCCTATGTCTCAAAAACTGCACTCTTTTGGCCATTCAAGAAAGTAATAAAAACCCACTCCCAATGTCTTTTCAGTCATCTGATGGAACTTATATATGTATATATATATATATATATATATGCATATTTTAAAAGGATACATTTATAGCTGAAGTGTGCTTAATATCAGAGAAAGACAAAAGCAGAAGATAATTAATCTGGTGTCGCACACACATATATATTTATATATTATGCTAGTGTTTTATATATATATATTTTGCTAGTTTTATATATATATATATATATATATATATATATATATATAACACTGGCAGTATATATATACAACACTAGCAATAAATATATATATTTTACTTTTAGATAAATGGTACTAATTATTTTTAGTTATAATAAAAAAGTGTAGATTTCATGCTTGTATAAGAACATCAAACGCAGTCTGAATGATTTAATTCCTATATCTATCTATCTATCTATCTATCTATCTATCAGATCAATTATGACTGAGTAGAGAGTTCAATTCTCACTGGGTACCTCATACTTCCGATCTTCTATGCTTAGAAAATCTCTAAAGTTCTTTATGTACGTGTGTGCAGTTGTGCTAAAATAGTTTTCAATCTTCAAATATTTATATCTGTTGATAATGAAAAGGATCCATTAAAAATGAAGTAAAATTTGGTACATTCTGCGTAGATATTCGTAAATGATTACCCATAAATAATTTGAAAAGGGAATATTACCTAAGATATGACACAGAATTCTCTTCAAATTGTTTACCGTGTGTCTGTATACTGTGTTTGTATAATTTTCTGGGAAAAGTTCGTTTAATATTAACTACATTTCCGTTATTCGCATATATCTTAATGATATATATGTGTTATATATACATATACATATACATGTATGTATGTATATGCAGGCCACTCGTATTCGAAGATACCTGTCTACCAGTGGGACTAGCCAATCCCTATTACAGACGCTTGCTCAGGCGCATTTGCGTTTATTCAACACACACAGAACTCACCTGTGGTTTATACTGCAACTATGCTGAGCGGACCTTAGATACATTCTCTGGGTAAAGGATTATTATTTAGCGTGATCAACAATTTGTACAAGGCCTCTCGATGACTTGTGACTTTGTGCTAGTACAGCTGTTGACGGCCCCCAAGGGTTCCGTCTACCCATTTTCACTCAAAATGATCGGGTCAACCAGTGGTATTGTTTTCGGGCACATTCCAAATGTGCCGCACACTGGGATCGATCCCTCCAGTACGATAACAACTGGAAGTCTCCTCACTGACAAATCGACCATGGTGAAATTCGAACCCCGGTCTCATGGTCAGAAAGCGAATGTTCTAACTACTCAACCATGTGCTCACTATATCTGTTTATATGTGGGTTATATCAATAACTCCTTCACCATTTCTCGGACCAATCTTAATTGTTCATATATATATATAATCCTTCACGCAGAACTTTTCACTGACAGTTCAAGAAAGATATTTGGGTCACTATCACACAAAAAAGAGAATGTTTCATATCGAGAATATTTAACATCGAAAAATTAATAATATGTGGAAATCTCCCCCTTTTGTCTGATGACAGTCGCGAGACCAGAAACTCTTGTAGCAAAATTATGGAAAATAAAGCATAATATTTTTTTTAAATCCACATTACAACTAAAAACGTTTGCGGTTTCTCTCTTCTTTTTAATATACACACTGTTCTCTCGTTGGAACTACTATAACCTCTTCCTATATATATATATATATATATATATATATATATATATAAATATGAGAAAGAGACTGAAGTCGAGATGCCTGGTCAGGATCGATTACATGATATCTCCTTCTTTGGATTTTGTCATGAATCCCGAGATGAATAGCAGGAACACAAGACTAGATATGGCAGCAATATTCAATACAGGGACTAATGGGAGATTTGTAAATTTACAAGATGGGAGCAGACGAGAGAAAGTTTCTGGCACGACAGTGTGACCTAACGTTCTTTGTCGTAGATGCAGCTATTGAATAAATGGAATCGTTTTACTTCAAGTCAGTTGTAGACAGTTTGTGGCTCTACATGCGTTTAGAAGTAGGAATATATGGAATATATAAATAAGGAAAGATGTGAAGCCCGAGAGAAAGAGAGAGAGAGAGAGAGTGAGAGAGAAAGAAAAATAAAGAAAGAAAGAGAGAAATTAATCTAGATTACGTTATAGATACATAATGTTTTTATTATGTTTAAAAGCTTGATTTTTATAGATGAAAAGTTTAAGCAATTCATTACCAGGAATGAAAACATAGATTAAAATAATTTCAACACATACCTACTTTATATATATATATATATATATATATATATATATATATATATATATATATATATATATATTCATAAATACTATATTACAAATTAATATATTGTAGATATTTTTCTTTCATCTTTACAAATTTTCAGACTGTAAGTCTACCGCTCTGCGTAAAATACGCAGATAAGAAAAAAATAACCAGTTTTATCTCAACAGGGCAAACGCTAAAACAAATGGCGTTCTACCATAATATGGCGAGTTTTCGAGTTTCGCCTGGATCATGCTCTCTCTTTACGTTTAACTTTATTTAGTCGAAATTGTATATTGGTGGACAGTATAAGTAGCGAGGAAAAAACATTAGATTTAATATATGTATATTTAATATTTCATATAGACATATTGACACCTATCCATTTTCATGTTGACAGATAACTTCCATAGCCTTTTTCGTAGGTTTAAAATCATGGTTTCCCCAGCTGGATAGAAAGCCTTCGTGGTCTTACAAACTCGATCTAACCGAATATAGATATATTGCAATATAGGCGATTATATATTACATAGAGTGTCAGGATTACTTTGCTTACATCTGGAGGCAATTTACCATTCTAATGCGCTGTGATACATTTTCCATCATCCATTACTAAACTACACGGGTTACTCAATTTTTGTAGAGGATTCATTTTGCTGTTTCAAATACGTAGCCCGTAATTAACGCTGTATCTTTTGCTGACAAACCTTCATTCTATCTTTTTACAATTTATGGTTAGTCCTTTTCTTTTGCTTTCTTTGCAGACTTAAAGAACCCTGGCAGCTTTCTTTCTGTGTTTGCTGTCAATAGAGTTTCATCTGCCTGACACTTGCTTTAAAATTATATCATCCAGTAAGCGAGCAGAATAAGTTACTAGTCTTAACAACATTTTCTTTTTCCTGGACACACACACATACATACACACACATGTTTACATACATACATACATACATACACACACACATACATATACATACATGTTTTCATGCATACACACATACATACACACACATACATACACACATGTTTACATACATACATACACACACACACACACACACATATATATATATATATATAAAACATTAGGCAGTAGTTTAATGTATGCATTAAAATACTGTTAATCCATAGATTGAAGTGATCCTCGCATATAAAATTGATGTCTGTTGTTTCCAGTTTATGTGTTCTTAAAATGCTAGTATTTACGAATAGTCCTCTATTCATCATCAGGCATGTGTTGTTTTTTCCTTATAAAATCAAAAACTTGAAGACGAAATAATTGTTTGTCGACCGAAAGATGTTTTTTGAATATCTGCTATTATTGACTGTTGTGTACGATCTCGGAACGTGCAAAGACGCAACGCTAAGTTTTTCAAAATTTTAAGTGAGAATTTTATTGTTCACAAGAAGAATAGTTTCTGATCACATAATTACTATCCAATTCTTAGAACCGTTGGTAGAGTAATGAACGGTGGAATTTCCAGGCTCGTCTGTTTGGTTCATTTCACACTATGTCCCTTGGGAAAACCGTGTTACCATCACTTCTTCCCATGGCCGTAGGTTAAAAAAAATAGTGTAGAATGGGAATTCGATTCAAAAAAAAGTTAAATCCCAAATTATATATCGTGGAGACGGCTAAAAGTAAATACTGTATGATCTTTTCCAAGGATGCATGTCATTTCACAGATATTAACGAACAGGAATCTAGGGAAAGTATTTATCGCCTCAGTCCTAGCGAGATGTGAAATATTTTAAATGAGAATTTTCAAAGAGAAAAAATCTCAATCTAAAAAGAACATAATGGAGATATACATTTCTCTATTTCTGATGACAATCATGTCGACTTCAGTCACTTTCACCCGGCCGGAATGTTGCATTTCTTTGACATTTTTTAATAAATTCCTTCATGGGAATTGTTCAGATGAACTCTTCGTTATGGCACATAGATTTATGAACTTAAGTGCAGTCGTAAACTGGCAACGAGGTATCATCAATTTATCGTTGAGTTGGCTAGATGCAACCGTAAATTCTATGTTAACAGTTTCTTTTCTCGTACTTCCCGCTTGTAGAACTCACCACCGGCTGCATTCTTTAAAAATTTAAATGCAATATCAATCGCTATCTACTGTCTTCCTGATTGCTCTTCTATTTTTCTCGTTCCTTAGCTCTGTTTCTGTTTTTTAATCCTTCCACACCCAGCAAACCCTAGCGCATTAGTTGTTTTAATGCCAAGCTTGGGGGTAATTTCGTTAAAAAAAGAACGAAAAAAAATGAAATCGTTATCATGCAGGACTACACTCAGTAACTGGGCCATTTGAATGTCGCATTGTAAGAGAAAAAATTCTAAGCAAGGGAAACGTTTCGGAGCATAAAAAATGTCCGTTTTTTTTCAAATGAGGCCCTGCTAGGATGCAAATTAATTACCCATGGGACCTAATCCGAAGGTCTATTACCGTTTGACTGAAACTTTTTTCAATCTATACAGCATTCCTTATCCATTCGATGGTTCCAATATTTGAAGATATCAAAAAATTAATCACGGGATTCATCAACTCGAAATTGAAATCGATCTTCTGTGATGAAATACAATTTACATGGAATGTGGCGTAAGGTTATTGAAAATAGATAATTACTTCTGCTTGTAAAGCGCGTCTTATGGCTCGATGGTAAGTAGATTAATCTCACAATATATGGCTAATGAGTTCATATGTCTTCGACGCCATTAAATTGTGGCTTTGTGTCGGTCAAAAAGAAACTTATAAATAACTGAATGACAGGCGCGGGTACTGATTTCATAAGTTTCATATTTATACTGGGTATGTTAATAAAAAACACTAAAAAAAATATATATATATATATATATATATATATATATATATATATATATATATATATATATATCTGTGTCTGTGTGTGTGAGGCAGGATGGTGAAGGTATCACCAATCAGCTAAGTGTCAAACTTTGTGTTTGTATTAAGTCTCTCTCTTTCTCTCTCTCTCTCTCTCTCTCTCTCTCTCTCTCTCTATATATATATATATATATATATATATATATATATATATATAATTTATTTAATGTCTGAAGAAAATTGAGTATTGCAAATATTTATACAAGTTTTCCTTTCCTGAATTGCAAATATATTTTTCGGCGGAAAAGTCCGCCCAAAAAAGACATTAAATAAGAGATTCAGATATGACGAGAATAATACAAGTCAGCTTTGGACTCTACAACCACAAGACATGCTTAGAATGGCTACCTTCAGCATTCTGACATGGATTAGTACGGTGAGCTACTGCTTGGACAACGTTGTCCAAAGTGTCCACTGGGGTCGCTGCCCATACATTTTCATTTTTTTGTCTAAGGGCCGCCAATGTAATGTTATCTGCCGAAAAAATATCGTACTGCAGGAACATTGTTATCGCAGTTTGATAAAAATATGAAATACAAGTTGTTGCTTTCCTGAAGTGTGTATACATTTTTGGGAGGACTCTATATATAAACACGATGAAGTGCTGAATATCTATTCGCTCCGATAGAAATTTATTCTCTTTAAAATATACATTTGTTTAGCTATTTCGCCAGGCTTTAGGAAGATCTATCTATCTATCTATCTATCTATCTATCTATCTATCTATCTCTATCTATCTCTATCTCTCTCTCTCTATATATATATATATATATATATATATATATATATACACTCTCTCTTTATATAAATATACACTCTCTCTCTTTATATATATATATATATATATATATATATATATATACTTTTCTCTCTCCTTATATATATATATATATATATATATATATATATGTATAATCTTTCATATGCAACATTTTCTACCAACTGGTTCAAGAAATACAACTCAAGGTAAAGCTTTTTAGAATAAAAACTGATCTGTAATGACTACAGTGATGTCACTTTGTCTGAATCCATCAGAAATATTCAGTATCTGGAATTAATAAATACTATATCTTCCAATTGCCAATTAGTGTTTGGATTCGTTATAACAAAATAGGTATAGAAAATAATAAAACTGAACTGCACTATGGATAGTCCTGCACAATGCAGCAACTTGTTACAAATCATAACATTAACCTAAAACTTCATGTCTTGTTTTTAAAATATCCTCGTTGGATTGAAACTTCCATATGGATGTCATGCATGGCTATAAACTCGTTCCGAAATATCACTACAGTTAGCTATATACAACCACATTCTCAGATCAATAAAGCCTGTAGGTTTTAGCGAAGACAAACCTTCTTCGAAACATGTGACTGGAGTTATAGGATGACAATGAAGGAAATGGACCAAATAAAATAAACTTGCATCAAGGAGCAACATCTAAAGTGTATAGCGCATATAGCCTGATCAGAAGCTAATGATGTAATGAAGATGCTGATAGTCTACAGTTCTTCAAACAAAAAGTTAGTAAGAAAGCGCCTGTCACTAATGTAAAGAGCGATACAAGTTACTTGGCTTGAGAAACCTAGTTTCGAGGGAATTTGTTTTCTTATAGAGAATTTATATATATATATATATATATATATATATATATATATATATATATATAGATAGATAGATAGATAGATAGATAGATTATAATATAAAGAATATGCAATTTCAGAGAGATTCATTTGGCATTTAATTATTGCACACTCTAAAGTCAGAGATTTTATGAATCGATTGCTTTAATGTAATTGCTAGTACATAGTATAATATTTTGTAACAAATAATCTTCTGTATATTTAATTTGGCTTAAGTAGACATGGAATGTTTCAAGTATTATTTCATTATTTGGAAAAAATAATTAGTTAATAACCAATATTTATATATTCGTGGAGATCCATGATCGACTACACACTGAAAGGACATGTCATCCTAAAGAGATACGATTAAAATATATTATACACTAAAATTCTCTTTCTTTTTATGGAATAAAAAAGCCACATTTTCGTAATAAATTCTCATTGAACAAATTACCAGTAATTCTGACCTACACATTTTAATAACATGTTTAATAAATAAGGCATATTTTTAAATATGGTTGTCTATATGATTCCGTTTGTTTTTTTAAACAATGGTTATTTACTAAGCTTACTTTTGAGTTCAAAACAGATAGGCAAATTTTGCAGAAAAAAAGCATCCCAACACATACTTATTCAAATCACCCTTGCCATTAAATATTCGAATTAATTTCTTCCCAAACATTAATTTTATCCACGAGTATTCTAGGATTATGCGTTTCTTTTGTTTGTCCTGGAAGATTTTTTTTCTGTGAAAAAGAATAATCGTTCCGTCCCGTCTATTTGAAATTTGTAATTCTGGTGCAAGTTTACAGTTTTTATGGAATCGATCTCCCTAGAATGATCTCCCTAGAATCGATCTCCCTAGAATGATCTCCCTAGAATCGATCTCCCTACAATGCAAGACGAGATTGTTATTCAGAGGTGTTTTTTTTTATGAAAGGCGTTTCCAATTTGTCACACACAGAGATTTTCTTTTTGCAATCATTTACGCATTCACACACTTTGCGATTTTTACAATCATGTTGTCAAAAGAAATGCATGCTGACAATGCTTTAAATGAATGGCACAGTGACTACTGAGAACGAACGAAGTTTATATGACGCAAATTAGGGTGAATTATCAAACGTAACGACATTGGGGAATAAGTGAAACTGAATATCTAGTTGTTCAGAATACGGTCATTTTTCGGACACTGTCTGGTTATTTACCTCTTGGCAGATTCTTCTGAAAACAGAAAGAGGAATCTAAGAATTCTTTGAAGTTCTTTTTCAATTCAGGGAGTGTCATCACCTAAAGCACGGAGAAAACTCAGACAGATAAACTCACATTCCCAACCCAAAGATATAAAGTCTCCTTCAGGTCTGGCTAAAGATAAAGTCGACAGAAATTATTAGTATTTACCAATATCTTACCATATAGTGCATCTTATCATAAATTGTTTATAAAACTAAGAAACTTAAGGTGTAAGGTGTGTGGAAAAAGTTGCCGGACAATTTTAATAAATATTAGTCTTAGTTAATCCTTCATTAACAATAGATTTGTACCATGTGTGCTTAACATTTCATCGAGATACATAATACATTAAGGCCTTATTAGCTCATGTCCAGGTATAATGATCTTTCATGAGGGCTACGAATCAATTTCGCTTTATGGCCCCGTTGAATTATCCGGAACTATGCGTAGCTTTGACGTGGCTTTTTCGTCCTGTTGCAGACTTACATTTAGTTGTGCAGACGTGGCAACATTAGGTGACTCGACTTGTAGATCTTAGAGTAATATTTTCTTGAATTTTCATATGACGATTTGTACAAGATCTGAGGCACATTCTTTGCCACACTAGCTGGAAGTAGAAATGAGGTATAACGTGTAGTTAATGTTTCCTCGCTGTATGTGGTTTCTTTTACGTTTTTTTATGACCTTTCCTATTTAGACAGACGCAACCACATTCATTACACGTTAGATCAATCTCCATGTCAATATTCTCAGGTAGATTAACATGAGAACACTTACGAAAATATCTCTTGATTTTTTTCATGCCCGATACGATTCTGTTCAAACATACATACGTACATATATAGATGTATATCACATACATGCATACATATTACCTATATATATATTTGCCACACACATACTCATAAGGAACGGAAACAACAAAGACATAAATATGTGTATTACTTAAAATGTAATGCATGGTTAGCAATAAAATTTTCAACAAATAAAGATTAGGGTGCAATGCATAAATATTACTAGCAGCATGGCCCGGCGTTGCCCGTGCTTGATTAAAAAATCGTACGACTCATACAGCAATTGCTATCACTTGACTTAAAATATTTTTGCCCATCCTTGCCTTTAAAGGATTGCCCTTTGCCGTGCTGATGTTGCTACATGCCTTACTTCTTGCCTATCTTACATTGCAATTTTTTTCTAAGCTCTATACTAAACATTAAATCTGTTACGAAAACTGAACTAAACAAAATGAACACAAGACGATCAGCTTTAAAAAAAGGACTCGTAACTGGAAAAAACGAATGAAAAAAGAATGTTAATAAAAATACTTTTTCACACTCAACTCAGTTCTGCGGAATCAGAATCAACTAGTTAACATTCGTGTCAGTCAGCTGTTGGCTAACATGCTGGCCAACAGAATCTTCTTGCTTATTCGTGGCAGCCAGTAGAAAATGGCTGCAAACTACATGAAAACTGCCGTAGAAGCATGAAAAAATTGATTATTTCCACTATCGATGGGAGTTGGGAAATGAAAAGTCCGTCTTGGCCTTTCCACTAACTTGGAGCATGTGCATGTAAATTTTGGTGCAAATCCGTCGAAGATTGCGGCTGTGCATTGGTTACACACACACGCACATCATGCCTTTTATAGATAAAGATATAAAGTTACAAAAATTTACATAATATTTTTTTATAAATAAAGATTAAATGGAACAAAGGAAATAAGCTACTGGACAAAAGTTAGGAACGATGTTAATAATTTGCTCGATGGAGCTTTTCAACAATAAGTAAAAGTTCATTTATCATTAGGAATTTATTTTTAAGCAATATGACAAATTCTACACGCAAAACGCTCTCTTTTAAAGAAAGAAAACTCATTATCGCTATCAAGAAAAAAGTCAATTCCAGAAATTTCTGATATTGTTCATAGGTCTAAAAGTGTCGTTCATCGTGTAATTAGCAGGTATAAAACCGATAAGACGTTAGATGCAAAACCAAAACCGGCAGACCTCCAAAAATATCGCAAAGAGAAGATCGAAGAATTTTTAGAATATCTACAAAAAAACCGTTTTGAAACTGCTACATCAATTGCCCGTAAATTTAATGAAGAGACAGATAATAAATCTCAAGGAAACGGTTACTCGCAGGTTAAAATATGCAGGATTGCATGCCCGTATTCTAGCTTCGAAGCCTCTCATTTCAAAGCGAAACCAAAGGGCACGCCTGGAGTATGCGAGAGAACATGTTTGGACTGACGCACAATGGGATACAGTTCATTTCAGTGACGAGTCCAAGTTTACTATATTTGGTTCTGAGGGCAAAACTTACGTACGCCGTAGAACAGGTGAAAGACTGTCTTCTCAATGTGTCAAGAAAACCGGTAAGTTTGGTGGCGGCAGTGTGATGGTGTGGGGAATGATTTCATCTGCAGGAGTTGGCCCTATCATCCGCGTACATGGCAATATCAATTCTGAGATTTACAAAAGGCTTCTTCAGCAGCATGTGGTACCAAGATTACACCATAATCTTTATGAATCTCCTATTTTCATGCAGGAAAATGCACCTTGCCACAAGGCTCAGAAGGTTATGGCTTTATTTGAAGAAGAAGGAATCGCCCTAATGAAGTGGCCAGTCCAGAGCCCAAACCTGAATCCAATAGAAAATGTTTGGAAGATAATTGGAGAAAGGGATCAGAAAAGAAACCCGAAAAACCAGGATCACATATGAGAGTTATTGAAAGACGAATGGGAGGGAAGTACTGCTGATTTTTTCAAGAAATTAATTAGATCATGTGGTCGACGATACAGAGAAGTCATTGAAAATAAGGAGGTGTTTACCAAATATTAAATTTTGTTGATATTTTGTTCACAATCAAATATTAACAAGATCGTTCCTTAAATTTTGTCCAGTAGTTTATTTTCTTTGATACATTTAATCTTTATTGAAAAAAAAAACTATTATGTAAATTTTTGTAACTTTGTATAATATTTATGCATTACACCCAAATCTTTATTCGGTAAAAATTTCATTGCTAATCATGCATTACTTTTTAAGTAATACACATATTTATGTCTTTGTTGTTTCCGCTCCTTATATTATGGCCGCTACTATATATATATATATATATATATATATATATATATATATTGAGAGAGAGATAGGCGGTCACTGAAATCAACACACAGACACAATCGTCAGGCCAATAGCGTTTTTTTTTTCTTGTCAATTTATTGTTATACACTGTGGTTATTCTATTGTATTAACAAGCAGTTTGGAGTTTATTTATAGTGTTGATACTTAACATTTTTAATATTTATGATTGAATATTTTATTATTGGTGGTTATTACTGTGTTTTCTTGTGTCTGTCTGTGCGTACGTGGTTTGTTAATTTCGTTTATTTATTTACATATTTGTTACGCTAATATTGATAGTGATAAATTTACAAAATTCTCGCATTTATATGAGGAAATTTTAATAACCTATTTCACTGGTCTAAGGTATTTGTTAATATATGATGGTGACGGGCCAATCGCGTCCAAGTATGCAGATCTACTCTAAAAACTAGGCAAACTCTGTTGCAGGCACCTGCTCAGGCACACTCGTGTTTGTTCAACATCCACAGAGCCGCTCATTTATATTGCAGCAATGTTAAGTGAACTTTACTTACATTTTCTTGTAGAGGGTGCATTAATTGATTTGATCAACATTGTGAACAAGGTCATTGAATTCAAACGCTCGTCGCGATGACTTGCGATTTTGTGGCTGGTCAGTCATCGAAGGCTTCCAAATATTTCCGTTTGCCTAATTTAAATCACAAAGTTAGGTCAAAACGTTATATCATTTTGAAGCATGCTGGGAGAACACACACACACACACACACACACACACACACACACACACACACACATATATATATATATATATATATATATATACATATATATATCGCATATTGACATGTAACCTTCAATCCTACAAAAATGTCAGGACATACTAAAGAAACATTTGACAACAATAATGAAAACATCTAGTCCTTGCTCGAGATCGCAACAATCGAAATTTACTCGCACAGAAAAAAACAATGATTTTGGTCATTTTATGACAATTTCAATCTGGTTGTGTAAAAAAATTATTCAAAATTGGAATGCAAAACATTATAGAGTGAGACCTTTCTTGAATTCAACAAAACTGGTTTAAAAGAATTTATGCTGTCTATATATAAATTATATATAATTCGATATATACATCTCTCTCTCTCTCTCTCTATATATATATATATATATATACATATATGTATATATATATATATGTGTGTGTATGTCTATGTGTGTGTGAGTGAGTAAATTATTTTCAGATATAGTGTATCTCTAAAAGAAATAAAATGAATAAAAAAGAGACATTATTCAAAATAGAAAAGTAATTTACTCAGAACGTAAATTCTTGAGACTGTCGCCATCGAAACTTATCAAAATATAAATTTACGTTCTGTTCTTTTTCCTAAACTCACCTTCCCCGAAAATATTATTACTGTCCCAAGCGAACATTCAGGAACATAGATATGTTGAAAAATCAAAAGAAAACTGTTAAATCCATCAACTCATCGCTTACATGTCTACTACATGCGTTGACTGATCTTTCAGTCACTTGATGAACATTATGAACGTTCTCGAATTTAAAAGCCTTGATAAACCGATGAAATCCTCGCTTTTGTATATAAAGACTTGAAACAAAATAAACTCTACATTGTTATGAGCACGAAAGAGACCTCACAAAAAACAACTTAGCTAATGCACTAGTCATACATAGAAATAAATTCAACTATAATTTTGATTTTAAAAATGCTACACTCATAGAAAAAGAAAATAACTCACTCAGAAAGAAAATTTAGAATTTTTTAAAATTCTAGAGAGTGCCGCCATAGAATATTACCCAAATATTAATCTACGCCCAGGTTTTTTCTCTATTTCACCTTTCTTAACTGCTCTCCCAAATAAACGTACACAACAATATCGTAAAATCAAAATAAAATGGTTGGATCGGCCAACACAGTTATAATGACAATATTCTCCACACGTGACAATAACTGACGTTATTTTCAGTTAACAATATGAAAATAGCGTTCTCTACATTCCTCCAGTTGCTAAGAACATTCTGTTTTTTGTTATTATTAGTTACGTTCTTTAATTAAATTCATTTCGTTTTTTGCTTTGAGAAAGTCCGCATTGAACGAAACGCGTCTGCATTAACTACAGTTTTCTTATTGTCATTTATATCTATCTATCTATCTATCTATCTATCTATCTATCTATCTATCTATCTTATATATATATATATATATATATATATATATATATATATATATATATATATATATATGTAAAATTTGGCCTACATATCTCTCTTGTGATGTTTAGTGAGTTTGTGTGTTCCTATATATTAAATCTAAATCTAATTGAGTGGTTCTCAATTTTTAAAAGATGCAAAAAATGTATGCCTACTATACATATTTTTAAATGAATAAAAAGTATTCTAACGGTGTAATTGGAAGTGTGAGGAAGTTTGTCAATACGCATCGTTAACATAACGTTGTGATAATTTTAGGGAGATGAGCACTCAATTTGGTGACAAGGAAACAATTGACTGCAATGTTACATTAACGTCACCACATCGTCACATATCCCCCAATCAATAGACAACGTATCTGAAAAGTTTTTAAAAAGTTCCATGTTAGTCGGGTAATGCAGCATTCGATGACTTCTTCCTTGCTTTTATTTCTGAGACGATTTTACTATCTATCCCTCCAAAACAGACTGTCAATTATTATTGTTGAGAACAAGTATACTGACAGATGGCCCTGATGTCCAAACTTTACTGACACTAGTAAATGATATCGATCTGTAGTAATTGTAATATCAGACTTTGCAATTCGTATTCCCCACAGTTTGGAAGTCATGTTTACTGAGTTCGTTAAAGTTTCTTGGTGAAGTAATATATTTAGCCTCGTTTTATCAACAAATTGATTATCTTTCGATTTCGATGCGAAAAATCCACTCCCCCATTCGATTTCCTTACAAACCATCGCATTTTGACACCAGCGACTAAAATAAAAAAATTAAGCTCTTGGCATAGTCAGAGATGTTTTTGGCCTGCTGCAATCCCCGGCGGCCAAAATTCGCGTGACAAACTCGTATCTATGTAGGGCCTTTTTCAAACGCACTCGCAAACTACAATGGAATTCGTTTCACGGCTTTTAAAGTTGTTTCATCGCCAAAAATGATCCTTCTTAATATATTTAAGTAAGTATAAAGCCGTAAAGTTAAGTTGTTTGACTCCACTTTAGTAAATACAATAAAGGAAAAAGGATGAACCCTTCATCAGGTGAAAGACATTTAATAAAATCAAATATTATTATATATATATATATATATATATATATATATAAATATGTTATAAAATCACTACAAAAATAGACATTGTTGGTTATTGGAATTTATTTCGTATACACCAATCATATACCTGTATATATATATAGTTAATATTTTCACACACACACACACATATATATATATATATATATATATATATATATATACATACATTAGTGTTAGAAAGGTCTGTACAAAATCTTAATCTATAGAGAAAATAATAACAAAATTTGGAAAAATACCCAATGTTTATATATATATTTATATATGATATTTATTATACATGATGTTTACAGAGAATTATTAAAACTGTTTTTCTTACATGTGTGTTTTCAGAAAAAAAATTGTTTTTTAACCGGTTTTGCCTTTAGGTTTTCCAAAAAGTTTCTAAATATTCATTAATTACTACGTGCTGCCAATTAACTCCGGAATAATTAAAAAATCAAGGGGCTCAACTGTTGTTATGTGTCACTTATGGCAAGGGAAATTTGACTGACGCATTTCTTATGTAATGAAATGAGTTTTCTTTTAATTTCTTGAAAAAAATGTTTCATTGTTAATGCGCTTTTGTTCGGTGACACTTTACTCGCATTGAAAGAATGGGAAGATATTAAAGTTTGACAGATTTCGTTCTCCGTATTCCTCTATATGTTGACTCATGGGTATTTTCTACTGTGGTGATCCCTAATTTATTGGCGATGAACTGATATCATTTGTCGGAGTGTCCAGCCAGTTTCACCAATGTAGTATTAGTGGCAACCTTAGATTAATCTATATTAAGTACTGCAGAAATTATTTTTAATGTTCAATTTAGAACTGACTTTGAAGTGGAATTTGTGGCCTTCTAATATTTACTTCGCAGAGGGGCGGTTGCATCTTTTCATCTGCGGTTCTTTAATTGTGGTCTGCAAATTTGCTATTTTCAGCATCTTTTGAGTAACTTTGCTTGTGTTTACTTTTTATGCTTTTGTAATTTTTAAGAGGTTGTGATTTTTCTGCTTTAGTAAGATTGGTAGATTTTGTTGTATGTATGTGTAAATTTCTGTATTCTTTGGGTTGATAGTTGAGATATATGGTATGACCTTAATTGTGTTTTCTTTTTGTTTCTCGGAGAGTGTGGATTTTTTTTTACTTCTTTAATGCTATTGTTGATTAAATTCTGATGATATTTTCTCTTGAGTATTTTTGCAACTAATCTGTCGTCTCTTGTTATTGGATTTGATACTGTAGTACTGATTCGCTTGGCTAGATTGAGTGAAATGTTGGTACGAGTGTGTTTTGGGTGAGAAGATGTGAAAAGTAGATACTATCTGGAGTCAGTAGTTTTAAAATATACGTTGATTTCTAGTTTCACGTTTATTTTTGTTAGGATGGTAGGATTTATGTTATTAATGAATGCATGAAATTTTTTTATATATATATATATATATATATATATATATATATATATATAAGAAATATGGACAAAATAATAACAGTAATGATAATAATAATAATAGCTTTGGCAAAACAAATGATAGCTATGAGGTCTCAATATTATGCGAACACTTCGGGACATACAAAATGAATGAATTAACAAATATTACTTTTAAAGTCTATACAGGGATGACGGTCTATTAATCTTAAGAAATTGCAACGACAGAACAAAAAATAAAACATGAAATAATAAAAACCTTCAAAACTCTAGTATTTACAATAAATAGAAAATCAAATAAAAATAGTAAATTTCTAGAATAAAAACGAAAATAATTCAAACAAAAACAACAAAAAAACAGTTATTATTTAGTTCAACCCCCACCAGAAACAATACGATGGAAACAAAAACAGAGAACATATTCTTCAAAATATTTGACAAACACTTTTCTGTAAATTATCAACACAAATACAGTCAAAATTAGTTACAGCTTCATAGATAATATAGAGAAAACAGTAACTAAGCCCAATAAAAAATACAAAACAAAAACAATTACGACGATAATATAAATAACATACAGCAAAATAACACCATTAATTGTAACTGCCGAAACAAAGAAAATTGCCCACTTAACAATAAATGCTTACCTAATAACATAATATACAATGCCGTCGTATATAATGATAATGACACGGACAATTTACATACAGGCCACAGAAAAAAGAAGAACAAATTTAAAAGAAAGATACTATAACCTTAACATATAACTTATAACATTTGAAAGAAAAATACACAAACTACAACTCTATTAAACTATACATGGAGCAAAAAATAAAAAAAACAATATCCGATACAAAATAAAATGAGAAATTATAAAAAGAGAAGCGCCATACAGTATTAACAGCAAAAATTGTAAATCATGCTTAGAGGAAAAAATAGTAATAATTGGTTTTAAAAACGAATAAGCTCTTAAAGAAGAAAACTGAAATAATGGGTAAATGTGGGCATATAAATGAATATTTACTTTTCCATCTAAGCACTAAGTAAAAATAAACAAATAAATACAAATAAAATGAATATAAACTTGAAAACTATATATAATACAAACTATAAATAAATAAAATGAACAAATATACTAAATTCAGGCAACTCTTTCTACGTTGCAAATATACCTGAAGCTCTATTAGGCAAAAGTTCAAGAAATCAGAGACTGCAGGACTGGTTTTGCATGTACAATGATTTCGCTGGTGAGCTTATTCGACCAAATTGTGGCTTGCACTTCGAGCAGGCGAGAAACCATCAAAATGTTGTTAAATAAGTTCTGTCATTTCGGGCGAAGAACCAAGATTGCCTGAAGGTTTTCGATGCAACATTACAACTAATATTAAGCCGTAGGCAATATATGAAAACATGTATCTGTTCTTTTTCAGTACGAAAAACTACCGGAAAACAGATAGCCCTAATCAACAATTATAAAGCTTGTCTTTGTGTCCACATTACATACTGAGATAGTCAGTTCGGTTTATACAAAGTAGACGTGCATGTAAGCGTGTGTGTGCCCGTGTGATTATATGTGTGACTATATGTATGTGTGTGTGGTATGACTATGAGTATATGTGAATATATATATATATATATATATATATATATATATATATATATATATATATAATAAAAGGCTTAAACACTATATATATTCGACAAACCTTACTATTTACATTGGCATTTCTGCAGGAGAATTTAAAAAGAGAATCAATAAATATAGACACTCATTTACCAATTCAAAATTTAAACACCAAACAGCCCTTTTGAGAAAAAAAAAATTGCGAATTGAAGGAAAAGGGTCTGAATCCTCAAATAAATTGGAAAATGCTAGGTTTCGCGAACACCTCCAATAGTTTTAAAGATAGGTGCAAGCTATGTTTCGAAGAAAAAATCAGAAAAATGAAATATAAAGATGAATGCAAACAATTAAATAAACAGAGAGAAGTAATCACGAAATGGAGACATAGAAATGGATTCAAAATTACATAAGAATACATGTTTATATATGGGGTGTATGCGAGAGTATAGTGGCATATATGTATGTACATGTAAATGTACATATATGTATGTATGAAGATATGTACGCATATAAGTGTGTTGGACAGCATGATTTATTCCACTGGATGCTCTGTTATTACCCTCAATCTATAAAACTATAATTCAAATGATTTACAATTATTTAACAGGCTTAAGTTTACATCTCCCATCGCTTATTAATAATATTGGACACACTTTAGATTTGTATAAGAAACGCCACATAGTAGGAACTGATAGTAAGTTACAAACAACGAAAGTTTCTAGCCATAAATAAACTCCAACACCTGACCGCTTACCGCCGGATAAGATACTTTATGCCCCCATCAGTCCCTAACACAAACCCATTCTCATTAACTAGGCATCTACTAGAGGAGGATTGGTAATGAAATTAAATTTAAGACAATGCTCCGAGACGGACACTTAGGGGCTGATGATAGCAGGTACAGAACGACTTGAAATAGACTAACCCATGTTGAGTTAATTTTTTTTCTTTTAAAAATACATCTCAGTGGTTCAGTTTTAATGATTATTATTACTAGGATCCACTCGGATTATATACCAACAGATCGATTAAATGTACTATATAATAATAATAGTAATAATAATAATAATAATAATAATAATAATGGACTTTCCCGTCGGTTTCGACGTATGAGGATCTGACAGCTTACTGATTCAGTTATGAATGTTTGTGCAATTATCTTAAGTTATATATATGTATAATGTGTATCAAAATAATTTTACACATTTTGGGTGCAGGCCCCTGACACCAGTGACTCATGACATGTTAATGAAGCGTCTCTGTATTATTAATGTATGCTGCATTAGCCAATTGTTTTAGGTGGCCCTACAGATAGAATTCAAAGGATTGAGGTCAGCGAAACGTGGAAGTCATGGAACAGGTCCTTACCAACCTAAAATATTGGTTGTCTAAATTTGTTATACTATCTCTTCCAAATGTTGCCTCATCTGTAAACAAGACTGAAGAGACAAACAACGGATCGTCAGTTTGTCCAATAATCCATCGGCAAAAGTTCTCAAGTGGTGAGTGACCAGAGGGCGAAAGACCGCTCACACGTTGCAAATGATACGGTTACAGGATCTTCTCTTGAAGTACTCTCCACGCGTACTATGAGATTTACGACATGCTAGGGCCACATGTCGTCTTGATAGACTGTAGAATCTGCTCTTTTTTTGTCAGGGTGTACGAGCGTATATCGCTCTTCTTCAATACATAGTTTGTGGTGCTAGGGATCCTGTCTGGAAACGTAATCTGATACAGGCCCTTTACCATTCGCGCAACAGTATGTAAAAAATAATATCTGCCTTACAATATTAACATCCTGCCATTTTTAAACAGAACACTTCTCAATTAACTCACTACTTCACACATTAAACGTTGAAGATAGAGCAGCCTGAATGTACACGAATGACAAATGTGACCTAGTCGAAATGGCAATGCAGCGGCATCTACCGTAACATTTCTTTATGCTTAATAACTGAAAAACGTAGGATTTATGGGCATATCTTTATATGGTATTTTGTTCTCGTTTTGTTGTGAGGAACCCGCCTCCAAATTTAGTAACAGTATTTTGATATTTTTATATATATATATATATATATATATATATATATTATATATATGTGTGTGTGTGTGTGTGTGTGTGTGTGTGTTTGTGTGCGTGTGTAAGTATATTTGGGAACCGACCTTTATTTTAAACATTCTTCATTAAATACAGCAGACGAGGAAGATTAACTTAATCTTTTATTTATTTTTTCTTGTGTGCTTACATTTTTCGTTTTGTAGGAAATAAACATGAGGAAAAACTAACGACACCAAAACCCCTTGAAAATGGCTAAAGAAGTAGCCGAAAGCGCTTGAGACAATGAAAATTATGTAAAATTTCTTTACTCTTTTATTCCTACAAAAAAGAAAAAAACGATTTTTTATGATGTCTGGAAAAATTGTAGGTAAATTTCTTTTGGGAATAAAAATCAAATAGCATTGAAACTTAGATGTGTGCAAGAGTCTTCTCATTGGCATGTACTTTAAGCTCTTTCTTCCTATTTTTCATATGACTGCGGTTTAGCTAGAAGTCTCTAGCTTTTTTATGTCCAGAAAAGAAAACACTTATACGAACACAAGAAAAATGAAAAGAAAGCTTTATCGCAGTACCTTGTCAGTCATCTTTATTCAAATTTGTATAAAAGAGATTGTTGGCTAAATGCAGTATATATATATATATATATATATATATATATATATATATATATATATATATATATATATATATATATTTGTGTGTGTGTGTGTGTGTTGTGTGTGTGTTCAGAACACAAGAAAAAAATACGTGTATGTCCAGACAGAAAATTAAAAAGTTGATTATTCAGGTTTAACGAAACGTCTATGCAACTTCTGACAAATAAATAAATCAATTTGGAAAAATATGATGTTTAGTTCTTACGTAGAAGTTAGTACAGGATCAAGAAGAAAAAATCAATTTGAAAATAAATGCAGTTTTTTAAATGCTTATTTGCACAGAACTTCTCTTATTCCTTTCATACTTCAATAAATTTATTCAATGAACGCAAATTGTTCAGAGCCATTTTTATTGGAGCACCATATTGTTAATTTCAGCCAATCAGGAAGAGAAACGCTTAAAATCTATTTATTTTCTGTTTCCTTTTATCTAAAAAGCCTTTTTCAATAATAATATTATTGAACGCGATTTCTTTGATTTTAGGTTTGTAAAAATGTAGTCGTCTTTGTCTCCGTATTAAGACATTTTTGTTTTCCACTAAATCCAAAGAATATATTACTTTCTACTTTATTTCTAGCTAGAAATAGATTTACAATTAAAAAGACATAGATCCTCTCTTGTATCACGTTGAGTATACTCAATAGTTCATTTAAAATGGAAGTGAGTTTCATTCAGCGTCTGCTCCCCATCTTTATTTTTCACTTACTATTGACAAGTTCGCTAACAAGAAGAAATCTGTCGATGCCAGATGTTCGAAAAGCCAGCTTCAAATAAATGACATACTTTTAATGGACGCAAATATTCAATGGGAAACAAATGATTGAAAACATTGGATTTGACACACAGCAATTTCAGCAGTTAACTTTACAGAGAAAATGGTTACACAAATGAATGTAACATCAATCGTCATTTTCCTTCTTTTTTAATCCTGTTTTTTTTTTTATTGTCCTCTCTCTTCTCAAGAATTTTCGCAGTTTCTTTCAATCTCAGTAACCCTTTCGAGGCATTGTTTGGGGTGCAATGAGTTTTAAAGAAAAATTGTTGGGATTGAACTCATGACATGAACATATTGCCCAGTAAATTAAACCTCCGGCTTCTCCGGTAGAGGCCTGAATTTCCTGAATATAAATATTTTCTAATATTAGGTATAAAATGTTGAACTGCTATTTTTGACGTTACAAAACTGAAACTAGACATAATATATATATATATATATATATATATATATATATATATATATATATATATATATGTGGATGTTTTACGGCTAATTTCATATATATATATATATATATATATATATATATATATATATATATATATATAATCGACTCTCCTGTCGAGATTCGACGTATGAGGGTCAAGCAGATCAGTTTCCAGGAAACCGACAGCGGCACACGAGATTTGATTATAGTGATGAAGGCTTCGTGCAGGACCATCCACACTTTTTGAATGGACGAATACAGAGACATGGTGCACCAAGCGCTACAATGTTCCCAAACAACCCTCCGCTTGGGTTTTTGAATTCAGAGTTGTCCTTCTCCTAGACCAGTTTTCATCCAGGGCTATAGAACCCAGCCTGTCCTGTTATTTTACCCATAGCTGGAGGGAGAGGAAGAGGATTCATACCTTTCCCAAGGGTATTAGCACGTAAGGGAATGTAATGGATTCGACTGGAATTCGAGCTCGGCTCTGCGAATACTCAATCCAAGCCGCTATCCATTACTCCACCGTGCCTCCTTTATTATATATATATATATATATATATATATATATATATATATATATATATATATATATATATATATATATATATATATATATATATATATATATATATATATATATATATATATATATATATATATATATATATATATATATATATATATATATATATACCTACATGCATCTACGTTCGAATTGCAACCAAATCATCAGGTAGAAATTAATAATTTTGATTTAAAAAAATACGGGATCTTCTGGGAGGGACACAAAATTAAACGCAGGTCTAAAGCTCAAATCTAATATAAACTTAATATTTGGGTGTAATTACATAATGTAGAGCGTAGGTTATTAAGTAAATTTTGGTCATTAAAATTTTTGAGAATCAGTCTTTTTTTCCAGCAAACACAGGTTGCATCGGTTGAAGTGGCCGGAAAAGGATGAATTTTTGTCTTGCATAGTATTTGATAAAAAGTTAAATCTGTGTCTGCGTTGAGTTCTATGTGAATCTTTCTTTTCACGAAAGATACAACGCCATAGATACTCAGGCTTAGATTCCGGACAGAGGACGAAGTCGAAATCACGACAATCTCAATGTAACTTTAAAGAAAGAAAGAAATAAGGCTAAGAAACAAAATCTTCAAAAGCGAAAACTTATAATCGGACCAATAACCATATAATCATGACTAATAAAAGGCATACATTATTAATGCATGAATATTGGATAGAATTCAAAGAATGACAAAAAGACTGATGGCTTAGAATAAGCAAAATAAAATATGGCTTTAATGTGGTGATAAAAATATGAACAACATACAAATCAAAACACTGATATGGTGTTTGCCTCTGTTACAGCACAAACACAAGGATCCAAACGTTATAAATTTCATCTTTAATGAAAACAAATTTAAGATTCATAACATATCTGCCTAAAATTAAAGGGCAAGGGACATTAACACAAATTCACACCAAAGCTAAAAGGTACGCTTACAAAGACTTTGTTTCATCCTATGTAATACCACATTAAAGCATAGATTTCGGTTTGAATTTTTTAGAGGACTACTTATCATTACTTCTATTCGGAATAATAACGTGATATTTGTTTTTATTATCAAAGCGTTTCGGTCGTTGTACTTGCTGACCTTTTTCATGTAACGCTCACGGAATTTCAAACGGAAGTCTTTATTTAATCTAACAGGATAGATTGTTCTCGTTATGATCTCCTTGTCTATGGCTGTTTATTTACTACCGGTCATTTATTCTTCATTGTTTCTGCCAAGACTGAATCAGAATTACAAGTCTAGGTATTGAACCAATAATTAGTATGGCACCAAATTCATAGTTCAACGATATGCTGACCTAAAAACTTGGAGTCTAGAAAACATTTTCTTGTTCTTTGTTGTCTATGGTACTGCTGCTATCACTGCTGCTAGTTCTGTAACGTTTGATTCCTTCACCACCTTTTCGATGCCTTTCGAGTAAAATTCCGCAGCTTTCTTGAAAAGATTTTCAAAAATTCTGGAAACTGTTTTTTAGAGAATGTTTTCCACGTCAAATACTTTTGATGGGTTATAAAAAGCTAATAATCAGTTATTGCCAAGTCAGTCAAATATGGAAAGTGGCACAGAGTAATATAATATCAACCGTGTTCTATTTGATCCTGCGTTATTCAGGTTCTATACTATAAACTATTAGCGATATCACGGAGAAGAACCCATTTCTTTAAAACAGAATACTGAATACCCTGCTGCCGCCAAGCAAAAACTAAATTAATTTTTTTTCTTTGATGTCGTGAAGGTCCAGCCTACTCTTGAAAAGACGTGAGCAAAAGTTACAGAGGAGTGTGGGTGATAGAGGCTGCTGGAGGAGTCGGGCCCTCCTAACAGAACGCAGCAGATCCTCTTCATGTTGACAGTTGGACTCGAAATTCAAGTCACTTCTCGGATGATCATACGCCAGGAAGACCGATTTTAAGCAACGGTTTCCCAGGTTTAAAGGTCGATTTTGGTCTGTGTCAGGGATGTTCTCAACTGATCCTTGAAGCTTATATATAGATCCTTGAAACGTCGTTTTGGAACTCTGCGTAGCGTCTTGCTGCTGGCAAGTTCTCCAAACAGGATGACACGTGGACATGTGACCCGCTCAACAGAGGCGTTCTTGAAGGTTTGATTCTGAGGAGAGAGAGAGAGAGAGAGAGAGAGAGAGAGAGAGAGAGAGAGAGAGAGAGGACCTAGTTGTTGACTGTGAAGCAAAAACTAAATTATGTTCTTTTTCTTCAATGTCCTATGTCCTTCAACGACGTTAGCGATCATGACACTACCATACTTTGTAGATATTAGCGAGTTTTGTCTTTACGTGATCTCTCCAAATACTTGTTCAGCCATCCATGTATAAAATCACGTTAAGTAAGTCAATCGCGGCTTTCCTCCGTCCCTTCTGTTTTCACTATGTCCTGTGAATGTAAGATTGCCCAGTTCCGTGCCCTAGGAATTTAAACAGTCTCATTCTTATCTCTATCTATAAAAGGCAGGATGTGTGTGTGTGTGTGTGTGTGTGTGTGTAACGAATGCACGGGCGCAATTTTCAACGGATATGCACCAAAATTTACATGCACATGCTCCAAGTTAGTGGAAAGGTCAAGACCGACGTTGCATTTCCCAAATCCCATTGATAGTGGAAATAATCGATTTTTCATGCTTCTACGTCAGTTTTCATGTAGTTTGCGGCCATTTTCTACTGGCCAGAGTGAGAGCCTATCGCTGGCTGCCACGAATAGGCAGGAAGATTCTATTGGCCAGCGTGAGAGCCAACAGCTGACTGACACGAATGTTAACTTGCATGCTAGCATGCAAAAAAAAAATCGATAGCTGCATTCGTCACAAGTGGGAAAAATTTAAATCTGCATGGCACTTTACTCCATTTACTTGCTTAAACTCAACGTTGATTCTGATTCCGCAGAACTGGGTTGGGTGTGAAAAAGCATTTGTTGTTAACATTCTTTTTTCATTCGCTTTTTCCAGTTACGAGTCCTTTTTTAAATCTGATCGTTTTGTGCTCATTTTGTTTAGTGTTTTGTTCGTAACAGATTTAATGTTTAGTATAGAGCTTAGAAAAAAATTACAGTGTGAGATAGGCAAGAAGTAAAGCATGTAGCAACATCAGCACGGTGAAGGGCACTACTTTAAAGGCAAGGGAGGGCAAAAATATTTTAAGTCAAGTGATAGCGATCGCTGTATGAGTCGTACGATTTTTGAATCAAGCACGGGCAACACCGGGCAATGCTGCTAGTTCTCTATATATGTTCCCCTCTTGTCTCCATTTTACATTAAAATTTTAGCATTACTCACTTGTTCTGTCTATAAGATTCTCAGTATCTTTCTGCAGAACCGCATTTATGTTACCTCAAAGTCATGGTTAGTAGACAGAATGGTATTCACTATTATTAGTTCACCAAAATAGAAATTGCTTCTGACACATTAAATATTAAATGATGTTTCTATTTAAAATAGCAAAATATATTCATATTTTAATTGAGGAGAGAATTAAAAAAAACGAAAACAATATTAATATTTAAATTAAGAATATTTTAATGCATTTTTTTACAGAAATATAAGCCTTCGGCGAGAATCATAATTCTTTTTAAGAGAAATTGCCCATTTCCTTTTATTATGTTATGAGTTTATTGCCTCACAGATAAAACTGTAAAAGATTACACTTTCTGATAAACACAACAGGTACTGTAAGATGACGGAATAGATATTTCAAGAAATTAACATTAAAGACTGGCTCACCAACCTAGACAATCTTGGACAGTCTGGCACATGATAAGGATTGTAGGGTTTAAGGGTCAAGCAGTGGACTGGGCGAAAGCGGGGCTCACATCACAGAGTAACTGACGAATTATTGCACTGAATAAAATAAAGATTCAAGTCTGATTTTACCATTTAATCGATGCAACTTAGTCATTAAACAAAAAAAAACTACAAAATCAGTTTATGCAAAGAATATATATATATATATTCTTTGCATAAAGAATAAAATAAAGGACTAAGCTTTTGCCCTAGTCCCCCAAGGTTTGATAAAGACACCTTGGCAAAGGACCTGAAATCCTTCTTCAGAAGAATACGGTTAAAAGCCCACTACAGGGAAAATGATCACACACATTCCATACTTGATACATGAAAAGTGAAGGACACTACCTAAACCCCACATGAACACAGACATTACTATACAGACATTTGAACTAGCTGTAGCAAATGACATAAAGAAAACAATAGCACGTAAGCTGCCACGTAACAATATTACTGAAGGGGAACGTATAGCCCTGATACGCTGACACATAGAGATGACCTAATCATAACACAGGCTGACAAAAGGGGTGCGACAGTGATCTGGGGAATCGAAGAATACATTAAAGAGGCCAACAAACAGCTAGCCGATAAAGGAACCTATAAAAGCATACCTACAGATCCCCTTCCAGAATACCAAAAAGAATTAACTAGCTCACTAAACATAATGCTTCGCAACAATCTAATCGACAAGGAAACATGCACAGCACTTACAACCACAAACATTACACTTGTTCGTTTCTATCTCCTTCCTAAAATACACAAAAGCAACAACCCAGTAAGGCCGGTTATTTCATCGTTCAACTGCCACACGACAAAAATTTCCAAATACATAGAGCATTACATACAACCGCTAGCTAAGGAAGTAAAATCCTACATCAGAGACACAACAGATCTACTAAACAAAATTAATCACATACAAACAGTTCCAGAGAATGCTATTCTAGTGACTATGGACGTTAGGTCACTCTATTCAAACATTAAACACATCGAATGGCTAACTAACCTTCAGGAAGCACTTACTAAAAGAAGAAAACAACACCACCCCACAGAAGTCATCATAAAACTCATGGAGCATGTCCTTACATTGAATACTTTCAACTTCAATGGAGCACACTACCTTCAAATAAGAGGTTGTGCCATGGGCACCATTGCAGCTCCATCATATGCTACAATATTCACGGGAAAATTTGAGTAGACCCATATCTATCCAGTCATTGGTAGCGACTGCGTATTCTATGCAAGATATATCGATGATATATTCTTTGTATACACAGGTAGTGATGACAAACTTACCCAATTCCTTCTGACCCTAAACACAGTGCATGACTCAATTACGTTTGACTATGAAAAATCCACAACATCAGTAACATTTTTAGACACCCGCATTTACAGAGATGAAAACAGGAAACTACAAACGACGCTACACACTAAAATAACCGACACCCACAACTATCTACACTTTAAGTCTTCCCACCCTAAACACCTCAAAGAGAACCTTCCTTATTCACAAACACTTAGACTCAGAAGGATATGTTCCAACAATGAAGAATTAAATAAACACATTGAAAATCTGGCTATAAACAACACCTAATCAGGGAACAAATAAAGCAATTTCCACACTTAGGGAAGAGACCCTAATGTTCAAGATTAAAAATAAGTCTAGCCGCATTCCTCTAGTAACCACTTTCAACCCCACTCTGTCTCCACTATCCCAAATAATCAAAAGTCACTGGGAAATACTACATCTCAAACCAGACCTAAAAAATTATTTAAAGGAACCCGGCCTTCTAGCATATTGTAGACCTAAGAACCTAAAAGAAATCATAGGTAGTAACCACATTTCAGGGGACAAGGTAATCTGTAATAAACTAACAAAAACAACAGGATTTTCCCAACCATGTAACAACAAAAGAAGTTTATGCTGCAACCACATTAAACACACGAATTCATTCACTAGCTGAATCACTAAATCTACTTTTAAAATCTACCACGATTCTAACTCTAGAAGTCATAACATAATTTACCTCCTAGAATGCACACTATGCCAGAAACAATATGTAGGAAAATCTGAATGACCCTTTCACTACAGAATGAATAATCATCGCAATCGACTTAAGTCGACTCCCCATGAAAAATTATTACCTGTAGAACAACATTTCCGCTTGGAAAAACACGATTTCAAAACCCATGCCAAATTCACTATAATTGAGAGAATAGAAAAGTTCAGAGCAGATAACATTAGAAAGATTTTAAGAGTCCCATGAAAATAAGTGGATACAACGTCTAAAAACACAATATCCAGCCAGGCTAAACCATAAATTTAACACTATATATAGTACTAATATATAACTCAACAAATCAAAACATACCCACATTTCTCACCCACACAAGACAGACATGCTTACGGAGGTGTAGAGGCCTCATACTTATAAACACACCCACACGAATATACACACTTTCACACATCATACTCATTCACTTCCTAATGAGCAAAATGATAACATGCACCCACAGCAATAAACACGCTTACACATATCATACTCACTCACTCCATAAGAAGCAAATAACACACACGCAAACACTAAACAGAGACACATCCCCTCTCCAGGACCAATAAAACTGTCAAACTGACAACGGGAATTCAGAGAAGCATAGATCCATCCAGCTCTTATCTCAAATAACAACGTAAAAGAGACTGTTTGACCAACACAAGGAATGTTAAAAGATTCATGTTAAAAAGATAAAAAAATAAAAATAAAAAAAAAACTACAGACAAAAGTTCATTTTCTCCAGCAAGACATACATTTCTGTAGTTTACTTCTACCAGCAAGAAGAAGTATCTCTTCTCCCGATGATGGCCATTTTGGCCGAAACTAGTCGAGGAATCTAAATGAAATACTAATAAAAACAACGAAAGAATATTAATGTACAACCCTGTGTGTCTGAAGATTTTAAATATTTAAGATTTTTTTATTGTTCAAATATATATATATATATATATATATATATATATATATATATATATATTATTTACATTATTCGGACTTTTGTCCTCATCTTTGTTGCCATATTTATTACAACGTTTCGGCCGTTGTACGCTCCGGCCTTCTTCAGGTGGTTGGAATGTCGAACTGAACCCTTTATTTCGCTCACTGGGGTAGACTGTTCTAGTTCCACGTGCCATGTTTGATGGATGTCAGTTATCAATTATCTCCTGCCAATTTCCCTCTGGAAGTTCTCCACTGCCTTAACCGGGTATTCAACTCACACTCTGAGGGTCCTGTCACTGGATCTAACGAACGCCTTTATCCACTGTGTCATGTGTCCACAATATACATATATATATATATATATATTATGAATTAACTGATTTAAAAATATTGTTCCTTCGCTACACAGGAATTACCATGTTTCAAAAACAGAAACTAACAACTTAAAATTTAATTAAATTAAAAGCACCAGTTCTGTTTCATTTTCAAGCGAATTTTGGAATAACTTATTTTAAAATTTACCGGGTTTTCAAAGCACATACACACATGAAATGAGCGATATATAACCTTAAAGGACCTAAAAACTACCCTACCTAGACATAAACTCTTTTCCAAAATAAGTCAAATTTGATACAATAGTTGTTAATAAAAAGGAGCAGGCTACGGCCCCTGTCTAAATGATTGAATTTCTCTGCATCCTTGGAAACAAATTGTATGTGCTTTTAAAATTCAGTAAATTTCAAAATAAATTATTCCAAAATTTGCTTGAAAATGAAACGGAACTAGGGCTTTTGATTTAATTAAATAATTGAATTTGAAGCTGTTAGTTTTTTTTTTAAAACATGGTAATTCATGTATAGCGAAGAATCTGTATATATATATATATATATATATATATATATATATATATATATATAGATTGTGCATGATATATATGAAAACAATATCAAAGGCAGTATTTAAGAAAATAACTATGGTAGTAAAAACTTAGAATGTTTATCTAAAAACTCCTATTCGTTATTTACCATACATCCGTCACCTTGTAAAATTTGAAACAAAGGGCATGAAATATATCTGTGTTATAGGTTTCCATTGTATTTAAACAATACCAGACTTTAAAAATAGGTAGCCTTTTTTTACTGTTTAAAAAACGTTATTGTCATTTTGAATGTCTATTTTAATGGTTTCTTGAAATTGAAATTTTAATCAAAACAACAACATATCTAAAGAAAATGTAAGAAATAAGTTAACGCTATTTCGTCTCAAAAAATAAAATAAATAAACGAAAATAGTAAATATAAATTAAGACCACAGCCAATGAATTATTCATCAGTTGGTCGATTTATGGGAATTTTTTTTTTCTAAAATAAGTTTAGTAGAGATCGATTTTCCAACAAAGTTATGTCAGATCATTTTGTCTGAAGATTGAACTTACTGATGTCACCATTCTTTGAGTTTTTTTTAATATTTTTCTACACAATAAAAATCCATCTTAAAAATAATGAAAATTAAACATTCTAAAGTGGAAAAGTCTGTTTATATTCAAGTTTAAGCAAGGGAAAATCTTTATGTAAAAATAAATCTGATGAAAAGGCGTATGTTCATCCAAATCAAAATATAGTGGAACGTATTTACTTTTGTGTGAAATAGATATTCAATATTCCGATTTTATATCAGAATTTCGCAAAGTTTTCAAAACTTGTTTATATTCAAATAGCGTTTATTGTCCGAGAATGTTATTTTGTTTAAAAGTTTAAGACCTACATATAGATAAAATTTTGAATAAAAATCGATAGTTTAAAAAAAAAAAGCAAATGTATAAATAAAATTACAACCTATACCATCTTTTAATTCAAGTTATCTTAAGAAATGATTTTAAAGAACTCATAGAGGTGACTCAAGCACAAGTGTAAACTATTAAACCTTGATTATTAACATCCCCTATTAAATGCCGAACGGACTCATTAAAAGAAACGGGTAATTCAATTTTCATTGTAGAGTCCAGTGTAATGATGATGAGAGGGTGGTATACTGATAATATAGGTATTTATAAATGGTATAAGAATTATCTTGAACAAACTATCAACATATTTTATCAAGTGTTCCAAAAAGTAGTATTTACGATAAACCTTTCCAAATCAGAAACTATGATCTGCAATTTAGAATGAACGTAGTGATATTAAATAAACTGAATTCATAAAAAATTCAGGATGTGGAATTTATAAATACTAAACATTGCAAATAGCTCGGTTTATGAATTAGTTACAACAAATATAGTATAGATAATATCGAACTTGAACATAGAATAGGCTGAACTAGAGTTAGTTTCTTCAAATGACCCAAGATTCTACCAAACGTAAATATTCACAAGAAATCGAGTCATACTTGTAATTAGCCATGTCAGATCAAGACGAGCATATGTAGTACATCTCTTTCAGAAATATCTAAACTATCAGCTATATACTTTTTATATTTATATATTTTCTCAGATCAATTATTAAAGTGGCATAATGTGAATGAAGACGTTATGCATTAAAAAAGGCATAACTTTTCAATTCTTACAAATTGGTGATACACATTCTCAAAGAACCTTACCAAATAACCAAAAAAAATCGCATCACTTGAAGACTTCTTAAAAGTAAAATGGCTAGCGCATATAAGTAGAAATAAAACAATTATATACTTAAGACGTTGACGTTCTCTAATACTTTATGAAAAATTTTAAGAAAGAAAATCCCCCCGCTACTAGAAAGATCGATAACAGTTTATTGGTATTGTAAAATGTATTTTATGAAAAAACTGTAAGAGAATTATTTTATAAAATTCAAGCGTCACCAATTCTAACTGTTCCGTCAATGAATGTCCGATAATTGAAACGGATATTCTTACAATTGCCAATTCCATTTATGACCTTCAAGAGGTCAGTGAGAAAATACTAAATGAAATATTATATAATTATTTATCTTAAAACAGTTTTTTCAGAAAATAATAGGCAATATATATTTCAGAGATGAGGTTTTGCATTTATGAAACAGTAGACAGAAAACATTACTGGAAAATACAAAAACTGAAGGAATAAGCACATATGCTAGACCTCAAAAATCTCCAAAGCCGGTGAAGCATAGAAATGAATACTATATGGGAACCAGTAATACTTAGCGCTAGAGAAAAGCAATGATAGCAACAAAATTGCAAAAATAGCTCTGGTAAAAATGGTTAGGGAGACATTGGTTTATAAGTCCCCAAAAAGTAATATACACTAATGCCCTCAAGGGCATATGGATAAGTGGATAAAAGCATTGGTTAGACTTGACTCAAACATTTGTGAGTTCAATACCTGCCCTCCCCCAAATAGTTGAGTTAAAGGGGTTAACAGAGATATCCAGAAGAGGCATGAAACTTGGAACTAGAACAACCTACCCCGCTGGACGAAATAAAGGGTTCAGTTTGAAATTTCAATCCTCTGACAAAGGCCGGAGTGTATAATGACCGAAACGTCGTGAATATGGCAATAAAGATGAGGACAAGAGTGCGAACAATATAAATAATGTTAATAAAATAACTGATGTCTCAAATACACGAAATGCTACTACACTTTCTAGTATTGACGGGGGTTTCCACCTTAACCCTTTCTTTATGTCAATGTGGAATGACAACATATTCCCCATCTAGTTACATTATGCTACTTATTTTTTTCTCGTTTTTGCTATCTTGAGATATTGATATAAAATACGTATTTTTGGTTCGGAGAGGGAACATTTTTCTACAAAGCAACCAAAAATGTTCTTGCTTTGTTTGATTTATTAGAAAAAGGTATATCGCAGATTTGGCATACTGTTAATCCTCAAAGTAATTTCCATTCAGAATTCAGAACCTTTTGTTACCGTGCCCATGGCTGCGGAATGAACTGATGGTAAAAATCAGGAGTTTTGGAAGCAAAGAAATTTATGAGGGCATGCCGCTAGTCTGCCTCATTTGAGAAGGATTTTCAAGGAAGATCCTTCTCCAGGGAATGTAAGAGGTGGTAATCTGTTGGCTCAAGAATAGGGAAGTAAGGTGGATGAGACAGATGGCAATGCCAAGTCGCCGTACGGTATCCCTAGCCATTCGCGCCATATTACATCGTTATGGAGGAAAAATACAAATTTGCGATTAACCAATGCTGGCTTCACCTGTCCGAACTGTTGCGATTACAGATCCGTAGTAATTGGTTTGAATCGTTGCTAGCAGCTTATAGTGCACAACATGTCGACTAGTACACCAGATAGTGAGCATGAACTTGCGTGGATGTAGATATCGTTTTGTGGTGTGAAACACAGGATTTTCTGGTGACTACCAATGTCTGGAACGATTGAGAGTGTCATACAGGACCCACTTTTCGACACCGTTGAGCAGTCGATTAAATATGGGTTGATTGCGATGCCGGGAGAGAAACGAGAAAACAAGCTGTCACTCGTTGTTGCTTGTTGACTTCCGGCAGTGTTTGGCGTACCCACTTGCTCAGCTTCTACGCCTTCACAATGCGATGCAGCTGAAGTCTGACTACTTTATCAGAAACCTGGAAGCTGTCGGCAAGGTCACCGCAGGGTTGGAGGTTGCTCTCCTCTATGGCCGAATTCAGGGCCTTATTATCTAGGACCTGTGAGTTGCTACGGCAGAGTTACTCACAAAGGGATAGATCTCTCAACATGAATTTCCGGGACCAATGCCTAACGGTGAGTTCACACACAGCATTATCCTCAAAAGCTTGGCCTATTCGGCGAGGATGCTGCTGTGGAGAAACCCATTTTGAAGTCATAAAATAGTCAAACTCGAATGAGCTGCTTCGACATGTTTCCTCGCTATTGCTCGAGCTATCGTTGATATGTGAGTGCAAAGGACCTGAATTCGTCAACAGCAATGCCTCTCAACCCGACACTTTCCCAGTACGTGATGCACTTATTTGTGATCATTTCTTACTATACGATGTAAAAAAAAAAAGACTGGACCTGTTTTGGTTAACTTACAATTAAAAAAAATGAAGCTTTTCGTTTGAATGAAATATTAAACTGCGAATAGTATGTCAGAATCTATGAAAAGAATAAAGGCTTTCATTCGTAATTGTTAGGAAATATAAGAGACAACAGAGGAAGACAAGAAAAACAGCAGTCGAAAAAAATTATATATAATAAACTGCTACGAGTCAGGCATACTTCCAAGAACTCGCATGATAAATTTCGAGATCATTAACAGTGTTAAATAGAAAAGGAATGTGGTGCTCTAACATATAAGGCTTTGAAATAGTAAGCAAATAACTGGGTGACAGTTATTTTTTATCGAATATTGAAATAATATAAAGTATCACATCGAAGCTTTGGGGTATAAATAAATTAATAACATCTCAGGAGGACGTCTCTTCAAGCAATTCCTCACCTACTGAGGAGTGCAAGGGTTACAGGCGCCTTAAGTGTCACTACAAAGGGTGATGCTGAGTAGTTTTAATACACTTGGCATCTAATTCCATCTATGTGTAGAAATCCAACATGAAATACGGCTTTCTGTGATATTACGTATGAGTGGCGCGCTGATAAATAGTAGGCTAACGCAAACAAGACACTATCGATTTTAATAAGAATAGTAGCTTTAAAATAACCGCGTTCTTCCATAGTTATTGCACAACTTTATCTTTAAACGTTTTATGCAACACGTTGGTGCCGTATGAGGATAACTTGTCAAATGGCTATTGTGAAGTTTGAAATCAATCAGAAATTATTATTATTATTATTATTATTATTATTATTATTATTATTATTATTATTATTTCCTTTGATTTCAGATGTGTACTCATTTTTCCGGCACCCACCCAGGGACCTAAAGTTAGAAATGGCATCATTACATTTTCCACTGTAAAAAAAAAGCATATTTTACCTAGAGAAATCCCTTCGTAAGGTGTGGGCTGTACCCGTGAGAACAATTTTTTGTATTTCTTTAAGGCATGGACTGTCAGGAATCCATTCAATTAGTCTACTGGAATCATTTCCAACCAATCCAAGGGATTCAACTACAACGGGGATTGTGGATGTTTCCATGTGCCACATTTTTGAGATTTCGATTTCAAGGTTGTTGTTGTTGTTATTATTATTATTATTATTATTACTTCTCCGTTAGTTACTAAGTGAGTAAGCTTATACGTTACAACCTGGCATTACATCAGATATATAATGGAACATTCGATTTTAGATCGCTAGCAAAGATGATAGAAAAAAGATGTATCAGAAACGCTTTTTGTTTTCAGAGAAGAAAAGGGAAGAAAAGAAAAGGAAGAAAATATCGAAGTCGAGTTCAGAAGGCGTGCATGCGTTCGACGTCTGTTTCAGTGAAATAGAAAGCTTTGCCAGTTTTTAAAATTTTTTCAGTTGTACCTTCTTACTTCTTTAATAATAATCTGTATTCATATTTATGAATGTTATTTCAATATTTTGTTACAGTTATTAAGCTGAATTACTTAACTACGCAATAGAGCAATGTCCCAATTATTTTGTAGTTGTGGGACTCACGTGAAGCTTATTGAATCATTAACCTAAGTATGGCGATTTATTAGTAAGTTAAAACAGCAATATCATTAAATATTTACGGGCACCGCTTGTTGTTGTTGTTATTATTATTATTATTATTAATAATAATATTATTATTATTATAGAGTAAAGGTACATTACATCATTACATGTATACCAGGAAGATGCTTCACAGCCCAATATATAAGAAATGGTGACAATTTTTAATCAATGCAGCACATAACGTTGAAGGTGGAGACCAGTTAGAAAGACATTGAATAATCCTGTCTGACTGAAGATGCCCCTAAACATCTAGATGCGACTCTCAATATCTAGGTATAACTGGATGTGACAACCGCTCGTATACAGAGATGCACAATACGTCAGCCCTTAGGGTACACACCAACTCTGAGGGACAAGAGAGGCTATTTACTGTAACCTTAAATTAACAAAATAAAATATGTATATATTAACACATCATATATTTTAAGGTAAGAAACCATGATAAACATAATAACATCAAGACATATATTATTATTGTTAGTATTGATTAATGTTGCATATAATATATCATGTTTTCAGTTAGATCATGATAAGACACATTTTTTTATGTTTCGAAAATCTAATGTAATGCAGGAACCCATACGATTTCTTTATGTTTTACTTCAATATCTATCAGAAGAATTAGACATACATTATACAGATTAGAGTTTTACTGGGGAGAAATAAAATACGATATTTAAAAGCATGTCTGAAGAAAGACACCTGAGGCATTTTCTTTCCAAGCATAAAATAAATGTCTATGTAGCTATAAATGATTTTTTTCAAAGAGGATACTGACACAGAATTTTCCTGCAGTGCAACACTTTCATTACATGCAAGATCTTGTTAAAAACGAGAACTACGCCGAACTAATCATATGCCTTTGAAAATTTCTTTTAATATTAATTGGTCGTATTCAATTCCCCATACAACATTAAATTCGGTGTCTCTTTGTGATTCCTCTTCATGTTGTCGTTAACTAATATCCACTAGAAAATTCTTACTTGAGGCAACAGAAACGTGGTTCCACAGAAGGATGATGAAAATGATATTGAGTGATCATGTGAGAGACGAACAAGTTTTAATGAAAATGTAAAGAAATAAAGAACAGTTATACTTAGAGGCATAAAAATCATTTAACATTACGAGGGCACGTAATGAGGTAAGAGGGCTTATAAAATTTAACACAAAACATATTGAAGGCAAGAAAAGCAGAAAGTTGTGGAGAACCATGATCGCCAACACGCTGAATGGATACAGCCCATATATAAAGAAGAATAATTGCAACTAGATTTGCTAAGTCTAGCACACGTCCACAGTAGGAGGTTACACTGTGAGAATTCAGCTCACAGCATACTCTGCGACTTGCTGGTTAGGAGTGCAAAGATTAGATTAATTAAACAAAGAATAAGAATCGTTTGGCATAGTTAGTAGATTTCTGAAACCCTTTAAGACCACAGATTATGAAACTGATCGTAAGTGCTACAGGAAGATACTGTTAGGATCTTTGAAAAATCAACAATTGAAAGGATTCTTCCTTGATCTGATCACACCCTCTTTTATGTGCGGTTTCACTTCAAGAATAAGGCGGACAGTGTTCTCCAGAGATTACTTTCCTTTGTAGATCTATGCAATTCTTGATTGACTAGACCTACAAATGGAAGAAAAGAGTCTTAATCTTCTCTATGACAACCAATCATACGTATTCGTTAGGTATATTTCTCGCTATTTCCAACTGCCGCTTGTTTTCTTTGCTGTCAATATTAAATTCTGCAAGTACTCTTTCTTCATAGTAATTCTGATGCGCTTTCCTCTTGGTACCTAGGCCGTATGAATTTATGTGCAGGCCCAGGTTGCTGGCAAAGTCTCGTAATTTTACATTTGAAATAGCGATATATAACTGTAAGCTCTATATTAACAGTTTTTTCTTCCGTATTTCTCGCTTTTGAAATTTTCCAACTTCTTGATTTTCAGTCAAATTTGATCTTTAAAAACTTTAATGCAGTATCGCTTGTTATGTTCTGTCTTCTCAATTCCAATTCGTTTATTGTTCTCTCTCTCCTTGATAAAGATTTCTTTTCCTCATATTCTCACACACTCGGAAACCCCTTTGCATTTTAGTGGCTTTATTGCCTTGTTTGTTTTTAAAATTATAAAAAAAGAATATCCCAGAAATTAAACTACCTCCTTCTAATTGTAAATATGTGTCTTAGTCGTTCCAATTTTATATAAAATTTCCTTGTTGCTCAGATGTTAAGTCCATGATATTCTCAACATTCATCTATATAACTATATCTCTTCGAATCTATTAATCTGCATGCAAATTGTCGTACATTCACTGTTGTACACAAAGATAAACATGCCATCGCAGTTCAGCCATTTTTTCATTGTTGTTAATGAAATTTTTCTTATATCTTAAGAGTTAATTTATCATCTGAGGATTATTTATCGTTAATCCAATGAGCATTTGAATTTCTGTATCACACATTCCGTCGTCTGTTATTTGACAACCCACATAGTTAAACCTCTCAATATTCTTGGCTCTGATGTCTACATATCGAAGCTCATATATTTGCTTATCTCTTTTATTTTTGTTTTCTTATACTTGACGCTTAATTGTTTCTTCACGCTTTTCTTCACAGCGATGTCTAAAAGTTTGTGCAATTTCCTTCTGACTCCACCATGGTCTCTCCATTAATAGTTATCAAAGAGTATTTTCTAGTTTAGTAATACGCATGTTAACATCGCATCCTGGTTTGGTTTGTTTTAGTTGGTTTAAGCGCATATCAACTCCATTTTTTCTTACTATAAAATATATATTGCTTGTATTCTTACTACAAAATGATATTTTATACTTTCATAATGTTTTGACCCCTAATTGGGGGTTCACTATTTGCCCATATCTGGGAACCTAATATGTGCTACCACCCCGTGTCAGTGTGGGCCCGGGAACAACAGGTATTAAGAGGTATTTCCGCGCTCCTCAAAACCTCCAAATCTATAAGCCTTGCTACCGGACGAAGTTTATCGTTATATCGAGGACGGCATAGCAGCGTTGTATATGAAGTAGTATTGTTGTGTCTTACCATACTTTCAAAGAGAACGAAGTTTTAAATCCTAAATTATTAGAAAGGTGTGAATAACGCAACTAACATTGGAAATATATTTACCTTTTATGAGGCAGGTCATTAGTTATCTAAGACATTTGTTTGTCAAACTCGAACGAACAGTCAGTCTTTTGGTGATAAATAGTAATATAATATTGGTCATATATTATTGTTTTTCTTATGGAAAATCCGTGCTTTAAATAACGTGTTTATTTCACAATATGCTATACTGTTATTGCGTTTTTGTCTATGACTAAGATCTTCAAATAAAATTTTATTGACAGACTATATCAACGACTGTATATTCAGTAAAGTTTCTAATAAAACAATAAATAAAACGAAAAAGAGAAAACAAATAGTTGGAAAAATAAAGAAAAAAAAAACAGACGAGAATTACAAACAAAAAATGCACATAAACAATAAGACAATTTCCAATCATATGTTGGAAGTGAATATTTTTATTACCGGAAAGAAATTGCAGAAAAAAAAAAATTGAAAATGTAATCAATATATAACAGTGTTTTTCAGATTGTCTTTTTATAAGTCATATTTTTATTTAATATTTTTCCTGTACTTTTCCATTTTTATTTAATATTTTTCCTCTACTTTTCCATTTTTTTTTATCTATCTTTCATTCTCCTTTTGTTCTATCTATCTATCTATCTATCTATCTATCTATCTATCTATTCCAATTTCTTCATATATACGAGTCAATGTATTTAACCGTTTTAGTCAGTTATTTTTCTCTAAGTACCAATGATTAAATTCCTTTATTTTTCTTGGCCTGTATCTATGTATAATATCCCCGTAATCTTTCCGACTATGAAATCCGGGTTCGATTTTCAACATGTTCGATTTTTCGATGTGAATTTATGATAATACCAGACAACAAAAGTGATCTCAGCGAGTTTCTTAAGAAATACACAGGGTTGACACAAACATTAGACAAAAGAGTATAGGTGTCGATGTGACTAACGCTTTGAGCATATTGGTCTTCTCCAACTACTGATTGCACCAGATTGTGAGCTATCTCCAGAAACTGCAATTAAGGTCGGAACAGCATAATTATCTCTGTAATTTATGGAAGAATTATTAACGCTTCATAAGAGGTTAACTGTTCCTTATGAAGTGAAAGTTATAGAACGATTATTGATATTTATCTGTTAGTGATTTGATATTCAAAAATTTACGTTTAGCGATCTATTTATCTATTTTTTTATTTACCAAGATGTAACATTTATATTTTATGAGGCAGGTAATTAGTCAAGAAAGACCTATGTTAATCATATTTCAACGAAACTTCAGTATTTTGTTTATAAATACTAATATGTATTTATTTTCATGCAGAAAATCCGTCCTTTAAATAATGTCTGTTACAATCAAATAACTCGTTGTTTGCATATATACAGTGACTTGTTAAATGTAGCGGATCTGCTGTATAATATAAATATTCCTATATGGTAGTGAATGCTGGGAAAATTCCTCAAAGAGAAGACTTGAAGCAAACGAGATGCGGTTCTATAGAAGGATGCTGAGAATACAATGGTCGGAGTCATTAATCAACGAAGAAGTTTTCAGGAATATGGAAAGAAAGATGACAATTATGCATAAAACCAGAAAGATGCAGTTAAAATTTCTGCGGCATATATTAAGAAAGAAGAAAATCTGGAAAATTAGAAACTCTGAAGGACATATTGAACGCAAGATGAACGTGGTGAAACGTGGCTAACGAGCTTGTGTAAATGGATGCGAAAAAAAAAAGAGAGTGTAAGGGATAGTAAAAAAAAAAAAAAATTGCTAAGAGCTACGAAGTATAGGAAACTGTAGATATCAATTATCAACCGCGTCCTGAAGATGCACGACATATAAAAGACAAATTATATAAATAACGAATGAAAAGGTACATGTAAAGATCTCTGATTGCGTTAGTACTGAAGGGACATGGATTTAGAACAATGAACTCCTTATAATTGTCAGTTGATATTTAGACAGATCAAAAATTGATAGTCGCACGCACTCCAGCACGCGCGCGCGCACACACACACACACACACACATATATATATATATATATATATATATATATATATGTATGTATGTATATAAATAAAAAGAAAGAACAGTAAGATATATAATGCGGTGTTCTTATAGATATTCTTATTTTTACAAAATAGTGCTCGATGTAAATTTACAGAGCATTAATATTATACATTAATTGATTTAAAATATGTTTTTTTTCGCTACACAGTTCTAACCATGTTTCAAAAATGGAAAGAAAGATGAAACATGGTTAGAACTGTGTAGCGAAAAAAAAAAGACATTTTATTTTAAATCAATTAATATATATATATATATATATATATATATATATATATATATATATATATATATATATATATATATAAGGTGATCTATCCGTTTGTATATAATCCGGGTGGAGGGCACCTTGGCGTGGTGTAATGGTTAGCAAGCTTGTCTCGTTAAAACAGTTACGACTGAATAGTGTGTTCGATCCGCAGTGGGTGTTCCATACTTTCGTCCTTATGCCACGTCTAAACTACGCTTAGAAAATCAATTGGGCACCTCGAGGTGGTGTAATGGTTAGCAAGCTTGTCTTGTTAGAACAGTTATACCTGCGTAGTGAGTTCGACCCTCACTGGGTACCCCATATTTTCGGCCTCGTGCCACATCTGAGCTACGCTTGGAAAATCAGGGCGCCTCGATGTGGTGTAATAGTTAGCAAGCTTGTCTCGCTAGAACAATTACGACTGAGTAGTGAGTTCGATCCTCACTGGGTGCCCCATACTTTCGGCCTTGTGCCACATCTAAGCTACGCTTGGAAAATCACTATAATCCGGGTGTAACCTACTCATGTTAATTATTAAAACTGATCCACAGAGTATATGTATTTTACAGTCAAAAAACAAAAATTACCTCAACATGGGATAGTCTATTTCAAGCTGTTCTGTACGCTGCTGGCTGGCTGGCTATCTATCTATCTATCTATATATATATATATATATATATATATATATATATATATATAGCAGGCTCTGCTCGTCGTTATACTTTTGCAAAATAAGATATAGTCACTACTTGAAATCTTTGAAACAAAAATGTTAAATGAACATTTCATTCATAAATTGGCTTTTTATAGTTAAAGAATGTCTGACAAATATTTGCTAATTTGTTGAAGGCAAGGTAAAATGTATATTTCAAACAATTTTCAGCACTATAGAAGACGATATTCCTAAACAGATCTATTTTTGAAATGAGCTACGAAGTATAGGAAACTGTAGATATCAATTATCACCCGCGTCCTGAAGAGACACGACATATAAAAGAAGAAGAAGAAAAAGAAGAAGAAGAAGAAAAGCAAAAACAACAAGGTGTATGTATTTTTTTTTTAGAATAACGGCTATCAAGTCATACGCAGAAAGATGACATGTATGTTCTGAGACATTCTTTTACTACATGCCGTATACTTTCAGAACGTGGGGAATCATAGCTCTCCACATATCCTATACCTTGGAGCCTTCAGCAACGTTTGTCATTTTGTCAAAACACTCGTCGCTACGTTCCACCCTCCATTCACACAAGCTCGCCAGGTATGCTGTGTCCCGCTGCATTACCCTGTCCTTCTTGCGATTGACCTATTATCCAAAACATCTTTCATCCTTATATGCCGATGGAATTTCAGTTGTTATTATTTCCTTATGATTGAGTATAAGTGTCCTTTTTGTTTCCATTTTCTCTAAGACATCTTCGGTGCTTACGAGATCCACCTATGGAATTCTCAGCATCACTCTGTAGAACGAAATTTCTGTTGTCCCCAATTTTGTCTCCATTTTTGAAGAGATTGTCAAGCATTCACTACCATACAAGAGGTTGACATTATAAAAATATACTGAGCTCGGTCGTTTAGCAGGACGTCTCATAATTGTAAACTTGTACCAAAATTAATCTAAGATCAAAAAATAAAAGAAATAAAATCCGTTTCAATTAGAATCTAATAATGATAAAGATTGTAGAATGAAATACGATCGTTCTGCCAAAGGTATGTCTCATAATAAGAATCTTCGTACAAAAATATGGATTGTAAAATCGCTCATTTGTTAATCTCCTTGCATAGCATTCTATATTACATCTAATCTTACTCGGCCATAATTTTTGTAATAAAAAAAATTATTTAAATATAGTAAATTTTCTTCGAGTTCTATCCATTTTTTTCGAGGAATTTGTTCTATCATTCAAGCTAAGACGAATATGAATCTAATATAAGTACATCAACTTCAACAGTACTTACCTGTTTTTGTAAGTCAATCATTCAATTGGAAATGTATTTTTTTGTGTTGACTTGGGTAAGGTAAATGTTTCTTCCGAAAATCATTTCTAATTTCATCGAACGAAAGGATTTTCATTCCGTAGCAGAAGTGATATGTAAAACTCAGTAAAATAAACGAATTATAATGTATTGATACGTTATTTTTAGACTCAAAAATAATAAATGAAATATAAGACAGTGGTGACATGCAGGGAGACTTTTGCAGATTCCTTTTCCTAGCGTTGCCTAATAAACTATATCCAAATCAAAGTAAGCTTCATTGGACAATCAGTCTATATTTTTATTATAATTTCACTCAAGGAAAGGCGACAATGCCACTAGGACGCAACTGTTTATAGGTAGCAAAAGAGTCAGAAAAGACAATAAAAAAAAACAAGTTCCAGAAAAGAGAAAATGGCGATAGACGCTGCGTTTTTTGAAAACTGTAGATAACTGGGGAGCAAGAAATCTGGAGTTCCACAGGTGAGAATTGCGAGAAAAGAAACTGTTAGTATATAACCTACCTTATATAGAAACTATTAGTATATAACCAACGGTTGTATCTAGCTATTTGAACAGTAAAGGAGAGACCTAGTTACCAATTTAGTAGTACGCTTAAATCCATGCCGTCGAGGCACCAAGGTGGAACTGCTCATCATAACAATTGCCGGGAAAATATTTATAGAAAAGAACACGTATTTGTAGAGAATCCATGTCACGGCGGTGAGAATTTGACTCGAGTCAAGATGCCAGGTCAGGATCGATTATATAACAGACCCTACTGTGAATTGTATCAAGAATCTCGAGATATGTAGCAAGAGCACTATATCAAATATAACAGCAATTTCCATTCCATAGACGAATGGTAGATTTATAAATGTGCAACAAGGATTTTGACGAGAAGGAAAATTCTGGCACAACACATTCAACCAACTTTCCTAACAGTAGAACTAGCAATTGATTCAATATAATTAATCCTCTTCATGTCAGTGGAAATGGTGAGCCCGAGAATGCACGAAGAGTTACCGTATTTTCCGGCTTACAAGACGCTGCGGCTTGAAAGAAGCACCTTAATATTGGAATGAAATTTCTAAGAAAAAAATATCATTCTCATACAAGAACTCATTCACCATGCATCTCTCACATACTAGCGCCAAGTATTGCTTACATTAATCACTTGTCCAATTTTGTTTGTATGGCAATGATATACTAGTCAAGAGCAGAACATGTTTAATCTTCTGGCTCGGCTCCATGAAGGTTTGTAGTTTTGGAAATACTTGTAACAGTTAAGTACTGAGCTTACATCATATAAAAGGCTGAATTAAATAGCTAATATTATAGTGAAATGATTTAACATATAAATCCACGTCCCTATCAGTCAGGCCAATCAGGTGACCATCCAAGCTTACTTGAGCCTGGATGTTGCCTTGCATTCATCTTGGAAGAGGTACACGTAATTTTTCAGGGTAGTTTTTAGGAAAGAAGTGCCTATTGTAAACCGGAAAATACGTTTCTCTCCTGGACGTTAGCATCAGACATGCTGATGACAGAAATATTTCCCTATGATGATTAAATGAAAGTTGTTTTTTTTTGTTTTTTTTAGATGCGTTAAAATTTACAAGCCATTCCTTGTTCCAGGTATCCGCTGATTGGATGTGGTTTTCGACAGTAGCTGTCAGTTTGACTTTGTTGGAATTGTCGGATTTGCTACTAAGATAAGAGTAAATAGTGTATCACCAGCATAAATATTATTTGGGAAGTGATGGCAGCGAAAAGTTCGTTGATAGAGATAAAAAACAACAACGTAGGGTGAAGGATAGAGTACTGTTATTATTAACATTAATGAGAAATCAACGATAAGGTTTTCCGTACAACACGAACTTCATCACAAGATATACGAGGAACAAATATTTGTTCATTTACACCGTAGAATTTGAGTTTGTGGAGATCGCCTTCAAGTTATCTAAAAGCAAACTCGAGTTTTGCAGTTTTTAAATAAACCCTGATAGACAAATAATGACAGCTATTGACACGAGAGTACTCATGGAGAAACGGAAGTCATGTTGTTTGTCTGGTGATGCAGATAGCGAATTTATAGTCCAAATTCTGACAGAGAATGTGGCAGAAGTATATTCTGCAACATGCCACACAATTAGGAGAACCAAGTTATGGCTGTCAGACAATTTCTGCGACCACATCATTCCTTAATTTCCCAGATAGCAACCCCTTAATTAATATGTGTGGGGCGAAGTTGAGCCAGTGACCAAAATAACTACTTGTAATACCAAAGATGAATTAAAGGCTAAGATTACAACAGCATTCACCAAAATTAAACACAGAGACCGCCCAGAAAAGTTGCAGGGGATTCAAAAGTCGTCTGGAGACTGTGGTTGAAGTTAATGACGATTATATTAAATAAATTGACTCTTTAGTATTTCAAGATATGTTTGTGTAATTTTGGTAAATATAACTGTTAACATGAGATGTCAGTGCTATTTTCATTTTTGTGTAATTTAAATGATAATTTATCCATCGCACCCTGTAGAAAGGGGTGTAGGATAAGCTTTTAACTGAACTAATTCAAACTTTACAGCGAGGTGAGCCTAAAAGAAATAGAAGTCCTACGAGGATCTATTATTGGTAGATATAATATTTAATTATATATATATATATATATATATATATATATATATATATATATATATATATATATATATATAATTACCATAGTGCTAATAACAGGCACGGAAATGAATCTAAAAGAGGAAAACGAGAAGAAAGGACAAAAAAAAAAAACACTTGTAAGAAAACATGCTTGTCAGTAAGAGGATCATTTAAACATGCGAAAAATTATTGGAGATCTAAAAATCAAGTAAGTACGAATATTTAACGATCTTGAAAGTGCTTTAGCCTAACGCCGTTGTCAAAACTGGCAAGAGAGATAACAGTTACTGAACTAGAGGCACCTATTTTCCGGATTTTGTTTTTAGAGAAATGCTTTAAAAATTACAAGCGATACACTTGCTTCTCAGGCTATCATTGCCGAACGTCACCATACCAGTAGAAAATGGAACATATTATCGTTTTTTTTAACTCGCTGAGTGATTTTGGCAAAAAGATTACTGCTGTTTATTTTCTGCGTAATTTGTCTCATTGCACGGAGCATGGGGTTCTCGATATTGTCAAAAAAAAAGAAAAAAGAGAAAAAAAAAAGAAAGAAATATCGCGTTCATTTGAAAACTTTTCTATATTTGCGCAGAATTCACTGCCATGCATTGTGTTTGTGATGATTGAATAAGTATTTTAAACGAAAATATTACGTAAACCGTAGAAAATCAAAGGAGATTATTTGATGTTTCAATAATAATGCTATAAATATATGAATAAAACACAACAGGCGCTTGGAAAGGTAGATATACATTAAGTTCGCCGGATCTCAAGGCTATGGACTTCTTTTTCTGTGTAAAGGATATGAATTTCGTTTTTCATTATAATTTTTGCAATTTATATATATATATATATATATATGTATGGAAGTAATTGCAAAAATTATGGGTTTTGATCCTGGCTTGAGGCAATCGGATGTCTATCCAAACTGATGAGCTGTGATACAGCGAAATAATCTGTCTGTGGATCTCACACACACACACACACACACATATACATGTATACATATATATATATGCATATATATATATGTATGTGTGTGTGTGTGTCGGATTTATTACATATAGAGTCGCACATTTGCCGAAGATCATAATATATATAAATATATATATATATATATATATATATATATATATATTTAAATACACACGAACACACACACATCCGTATATATGTGTGTGTGTGTGTGTGTGTGTGTGTCTGTGTGTGTGTATACATAAAATATTTTGGCAACAATCCATCTTTAATACATGTTTCATTGAATGTGGCGATGAAGGAAATATTTGTAAGTCTTATACATTTTTTCTTTTGTTCTTACATTTTTTATTTTATGATAACGAAAAGTGCGTAGAAACTGCCTGTATTGACTAGCGTCCTAAGCACTCTCGTCTAATCCTTCAGCCATTTTTTTTGGTATATTTTTGAATTTCCTTTCTACGCTGGGTTTTATAGCGTTAGTATTAATTCTATATTTTGGTGCCTTTAAAATATATTTCACTTTAGCATTAATGGCCTTGGGAAAGACATGAATCCATTTCTCCCGTACCTCCTCGTATGTGTTAAATTAGCAGCAGCATTTGAATCACAGCTAAACTAACTGAATGGAAGCTCTGAATCTTAAATCGTTGAGAAAGCTAAAGGAATCCTCTTCGCTCTTTTGCAACATTGTCATGGCATTTTAAATAAATAACGAATGAAAAGGTTCATGTAAAGATCTCTGATTGCATAAGTACAGATGGGACATGGATTTAGAACAATGAACTCCATATTATTGTCATTTGATATTTAGACAGTTCAAAAATTGATAGTCGCGCGCATCCTTCACGCACGCAGGGACACGTGAGTGCGCACACACACACACACACACACACACACACACACACACACACACACACATATATATATATATATATATATATATATATATATATATTAAAGGTAATCTATCCGTTGGTATATAATCCGGGTGGATCCTAGTAATGTTAATTATTAAAACTGATCTACAGAGCATATGTATTTTACAGTCAAAAACCATGGATAGTCTATTTCAGGATGTTCTGTACGCGGCTGGCTGGCTATCTATCTATCTGTATATATATATATATATATATATATATATATATATGGAATTAACACACTAATTCCATCTACATTTTACGCGCGCGCGTCATCTGATTACACCCTTTCCTCTCTCGTTAAGCTAAATATAGCAGTAAGCCATCTCTTTGTTTTAACTAGAGTAAGTTATGTCGCTTACTATAGCTTCTGTTGATAAGTCAGCCTAACAGATTTTGAATTTCTTCCCGCGCGTTTTCTGGCGTCTCAAACGAACAGCGTTTGCAAGCCAGTTGGTTCCCGATCTTCAACCTGACTAGACGGGCAACTCATTTATTCCGTGCCCTTAACCCATATGCGGGCCGGAATATCTTATTTCAACAAGTCGACCTCACACTTTACCAAGACTTCTTCTCGTCTTGAAGCTACCCGCAGGTCAGACCTTCTCCGTTTTCGGCTAGAAAACGTCCGAGATACACGACACAGTCGTGGGCAGAATTTCGTATCAACAAGTGACTTATTTTTATCCCTCGTCAGTCAACCATAATACAGACAGGGATATCTTATTGACGAATAAATATTCTTCGTCTCTCTTGACTCGCCATAAGTAATTTCACCAAGACGATGCAACCAACTGCAAATAACTCTTCGTCCTTTTGGCTAGACGTCCACATCAATCCGATAAAATTTTCAGCAGTTAATTCAATGCCCGACCAAAAAACTCTGAGACGACTGAACTTTCTAACTACTTTGAACCTGAACCTAAAAAATCACATACACTCACAATGCCAAAATCCACAGTGAGTACTCTTTTATCTGTGCACACCTACAACTCGTATTAACGAGTCCTTTTTCCAGAACCTTCCTTCATTTTGATAAAATCTTTTCCCGCCTTGTTCATCTCGAAAGACGAGATAACCTACTTGTTTTCAATTTAATAAAAATTACACTTGTTTGCATCCAGACGCCTTTGTCATTCTATTCAGGCTATCTTTTTAATATTTGTAATTTATGCACTTGTTGATTGACCCCTTTCCTCTCACTGTTCATTCACGCATATATTTTATACATTGTTTGTGGACTCAGTAGATTAGTGTAGTGTCTGGCACAAGGCCACTTTTCTATTAAACCAGCACTGCACGCTACCGGGTCTGCAACATATATATGCAGGCTTTGCTCGCTCGCTATACTTTTGCAAAATAAGATATAGTCACTACTTGAAATCTTTGAAACAAAAATGTTAAATGAACATTTCATTCATAAATTGGCTTTTTATAGTTAAAAAAAGTTTTACAAATAGTTGCTAATTTGTTGAATGCAAGGTAAAATGGAAATTTCAAACACTTTTCAGTAATATATAAGACAATATTCCTAAACAGAACTATTTTTGAAATGATAATTAAAAACAATCCTCGAATAAAAGAACAGTAATGAAAGACAATTAATTAGTGAAATAAACTTTTTTAAAAATCAATATTCAAATTAGTTAAACATGAAGTGTGATATTTCCTAGAAATAGGTAATATATAACGCAGACATTGAGTAACCTGCGTGTAAATTACTATCAAGTAATTTATACTCTTTATTTATCATCTCTCAGTTTCGTCTCTGTCCTTGGACAGAATGCGCTCAGGGACGACTCATTGCACTAGAGAGAAGGAACAGTGCACGCACCAGGCCAGCGCAACCGACGGTTGTGGGGGCTCGGGGAATTTTTGTTCCTTGCCCGGGTGCACGCGCTGGGCTCCCAACATTAAACCGACCTTGTGTCACAACCTGACTTCGTGGGGAGTCAGGTAAATACCGTGTGAATTAATATCCTGAGCGTGCAAATCTCTCCTTGGAGTGGTGTGCGCGCTCGGGTGCGTGACGGTCGCAAGGCTCCGTCTCTGTGCTGGTTGTATCACGGCTATGACTAGCTTGGACCGGCTCTGACCAGTTTATACCAGCTATAACAAGCCAAGACTAGCTTAGACTAGCTCTGAACAGCTTGGACAAGCTATGACCAGCGGCCCGAGTGAAAACACTCGTGTCCCCACGTTAAAAAATGACCTTGTGTTACAACCTGACTCAGTGGGGTGGTCAAGTAAATACCGTGTAAATTACTATCAAGTAATTTGTACGTATTATTTATCATCTCTCAGTTGCGTCTCTGTTATTGGACAGAGTGCGCTCAGGGGCTTCTCTGTCAAAGGACAGAGGGGCAACTGAGGAAAATTATACTGAGAGGTGACGGCCCTGGGGAACAGTTGCCCGAGGCCGCGCCTTCTCATTGCACGAGGGAGAAGGATCGGTGCACGCACCGAGGCCAGCGCAACCGACGGTTGCGGGGGCTCAGGGAATTTTTGTTCCTTGCCCGGGTGCACGCGCTCGGGCTCCCCACATTAAACCGACTTTGTGTCATAACCTGACCTCGTGGGGGTCAAGTAAATAACGTGTAAATAACTATAAGGTATAGCTGACGTTTTTAATCTCAGAATTCGTGGGACAATTGTCTCCAATTTCGCATTTATTCATATAGATTCCATAATATTGGTTTTACTTAATTAGCTATTATGTTTCTCTGACTCCTAATGTTGAAGGTGTAACTGATTCTCTTTTACCATATTTACATTGTATTAATTTTATTTTATAAATTGTTCCTTGTTCTCTCATCCACGAAATAAAAATTATTGTTTGAACGGAGAATAAGGATCTACATACATCAAATCTTTAAATTAAGTGGCAGCAGAAGAATTATTTTTTAACTGTTTACGCATTAATTTAATACTTAAATTCAGCGATCAATTTTGACTTTTGTTGTTTATTGATGCCTATCATATCTACTCCTCCCTAGCTATTGCGATGATGGCCAAACCAAGGGTCCTTCACAGAGGCTAGCTTAAATAACCGATAGCGAGGCTTTTGAGCTAGCGTAAACTTTTAAGCTAGCTGCAATTTTGGATACAAAAGGATAATATCACTTACTTCACTTGAACAATGAAAGCAACGATAATATCTAGTATAATATATTAATATATACTTATAACTTCGCAAAATCTGGCAACCCTGAATCTGAGCTCAACGAAAATCGTACCCTGAATCTAACTTTTCAAGGGCGTTTGAATAAGCTATAGCGGTGCACGTGGAAGACAAACGTTTGTTCACATATATAATACACGTCCAGAGATAGCGATAACTGTTGCCGGAAAAATGTTAACATTAGTTCACATGTACAATACATATCCGTAAAGTGCATATTGTTCATGGATTATTATGGTGTATATTGCAATATGATACCTCTTTGTCTATCTAGCTATATATCTTGTTATTAGCACATGAGTCCAGACACACAAACTGACAATGTGTAAATAATTTTTTTTTGTCCTTGTAGATTACGAATCTCGTTACACAGAATTTTTCTACTTTGTCATTCTTTGTCTAATAGATACGTAGGGAGGTGATTCGTATATATATATATATATATATATATATATATATATATATATATATATATATATATATATATATATATATATTTACACATCAGTAAGATATTCAATTAAAAATATACTCTTAAACATTTTCTTACACTAGAATTCACATAGCGACAAATATATTCACATATATCGTTATATTCCTCTACGTATCTTTCTTACCTATCGTTATAAAACTTTACGTTCATATATATATATATATATATATATATATATATATATATATATATATTCAAGATTCCATTTTGCGCCCATATACGCACTTCTCTTGTGTCGTTTTAAAATAAAGAAAAGTTTTTCTGTGTTTTTTCTTAGATAGTTTATTCAATATATGACCCAAATATACCAGCGGGTAGTTTGAAAAAAAAGGAAGAAATTGATTTTGTAGAAATAGCAATATGTCTGTTGGCCATGTGTGGTTTTTTAAAGAAGGAAAATAAAATTTCAATAGGAAAAAAAAAAAAAAAAAAAACAGAAAAAATGACTTTCCCGAAAATATTTAATTTTTTCGGTTTCGAAATATGAGGTTAGCCAATTTAAAATATATTTTCTTTTACATTTTTATTTTAGACTTTTATCGGGGAAATGTTGTTAGAAATAACTTGCAGGAAAATTAACCGTTAAAACAATTTGATTTTATCTTTTATTATTATTTTTAAAAATATATTTCTGTGTCTTTCTTGGCATATATAAGTCACACTCATTTTTTCTTATTTTCATTTTACTCACCATATCCAATCTTACGACAGCGCATATTTTACCAGATAATAAATGAGGACATCTCGAGGGGTAAAAGATATAATGTCCTCTCAAAGATTTCCTTCGTATCATTGTTAAAATTAACAGTGTTGTAATGCTCGTCGACGCACGATTTTATAAAGCTTGTCAAATGATTGTCGTTAATTTCATGTTTCCAAAATGATCAAAGACGTCCTGACCTCGGAAGACCTTATTTATTTTTCTAAGATACCTTTAATTTTAGTTTGTATTCTGATGGAAATCTAATCTCCTCTTCGATATATTTCTTTCCTTGAGGGAAATTACGTCTAAAGACACAATATCTTAAAACTGAAAAAGCCGCTTAAATTTGATTTTCCAAGTTGAGCCTCTAACAACATCCTCACTGGATTCATCTAGCCTGATCTGACGTGAGGCATGTCTTTAGGAATCTATAAGTCTATTCACCATACGAATCTCACATCTCAACTTACCGAATGTGCTGCAATAGGTTCACATAAAAAAATAAAATAAAATAGATACTAGACTCTGATCATAACCATAAAAATAGTGCGTGAGGATTTGAGCCGAGTTGATATATATATATATATATATATATATATATATATATATATATATGTGTGTGTGTGTGTGTGTGTGTGTGTGTGTATGTGTGTGTGTGTGTGTACAGGATTTTCCCAACCATGTAACAACAAAAGGAGCTTATGCTGTAACCACATTAGATACACTAATTCATTCATTAGCTCAGTCACTAAATCTACTTTAAAAATCTACCACGAATCTAACTGTAGAAGTCATAGCATAATTTATCTCCTAGACTGTACACTATGCCAGAAACGATATGTAGGAAAATCTGAATGACCCTTTAACTAAAGAATTAATAATTATCGCAATAGAATTAAGTCGGCTCCACATAAAATATTATTACCTCTAGAACAAGATTTCCGCATAAAAAACACAACTTTAAAACCAATACCAAATTCTCTATAATTGAGAAAAAGTTCAGAGCAGATAACATTAGAAGGATTTTAGAAGACCAGGAAGATAAGTTGATTTTGCACCTAAAAACGCTCCATCCAGTATATCATGATCCTCGGCAAATGTGCGGCTCCATATGTAATAAATCCGAAATGTGTGTGTCTGTATACCTACAGAGGAGGTATATAGACACAGACACACACGCGCAATATATTATGCGCGCGCGCGCGTGTGTGTGTGTGTGTGTGTGTGTGTGTGTAATCCACAGACAGACTATTCCGCTGTATCACACTAATCAGTGTGGTTAGACATCCAACTGCCTCAAGCCAGGATCAAAACCCAGCTGATTTGGCATCAGTCGGAGATTTTTCCCCTGATCTATCACCTCCCGGCAGAAAGGAAGCTGAATTTTTACGTATTTATTTTTAGAATGAATACACTAGTGACTCAGAGTGCTCAATTCATAGAAGAGATTTTGCATCAGGAGTAGCAGTTACTGTTTACAATTTCGCGCCTTTCCCTCTAAAGTGCTCGACCGAATATATATATATATATATATATATATATATATATATATATATATATATATAATTTCACCCACAGCAAGTTGGGAGTGTATCATTACGCAGAAAAGACTGGATAGATATAGGGGGATTGAAGAAAGGATAAACATGAACAGAGTTCAAGACAACCGAAGATGGCGTGTGACGTCGCATTTAAATTGTTGAAGATTGTAGTTATCAGGAATGCAAGTAAGCGGAAGGGAAGTACACTGATGGAAAGTGCAAGCAAAGAAACTGTTATGGAAGTGACGGTTGCATTTAGCTATTTCAACAGTAGAAGTGCGGGAGCTAGATGTCAATCTAATACCGCGCTCAAATTCATATGCACCAGGGAAAAAATGCACGTTAGGGCAGTTGCTATGAACATATTTGTAGAAAAGATGGAGCGAAGCTACATCACGACTGTGAAAAAGTGTCTGAAGTCGAGAAGTCAAGTCAGAATCGGTTGCATTGCAGATCCCTCTTTTAATTTTTTCAAGAACCTCGAGATGAATATTAAGGGGCACCAGAACAGATATGGCGTCAGTATTCAATGCACGGACGAATGATAGAGTTTAAATGGTCTTTGATGAAAAAACCGTTTGGCATGACGCAGTGAGCCAGTTTTCCTTGCAGTAGATGCAGCTATTGATTCAAAGTAGTTGTTCCACATCATCAGTCGAAAACGCGAGGCCAAGAAGGCGCAGTGAGACGCTTTCCTGGGATCGAGCCTCAGCCATGCTGACGGCGAGCAGGGAAGGTTTTCTATGGTGGTTAGTTGAGAGCAGTTTAGTTTTGGAGGCATTCAAATTTACAAGCCATTCCCCTCCAAGCACATCAGCGGAAGACCGGGCAATATAGTCTTAAGATGTGCTATATTTATGGGATAAAGTGATCAATATCAGAGATAGGGCGTGTATAAATATAAAAATGAACATAGGAGTCAACACTTAGAGGCGACAGTCTGTTTCATGCTATATGCAATCGTCAGGCCAGACGATTGCATATAGCATGAAACAGACTTTCGCCTCTAAGTGTTGACTTATGTTCACTTTTTTATATATATATATATATATATATATATATATATATATATATATATATATATACACAGACATGACAGAATTTAATAGACACAAAGATAAATTTTATTTCGGATTTTTTTTTAATAACCAAGATGAATTAACTTAGATTTTTTTAATAACCAAGATAAATTAACTTAGATTATTTGATTAAAATTGCAGATAACAATACTGGAACATGCCACAAACCAAAGGAGCATCAGACCTATCCAAATTTCAGCGAGGACGTATCGTGGGACAACCTGAAGGTGGTCTTAGTTAAAGAAAAAAATCTGAAAATTTTTCAATACCCCTTTCTACTGTTAATAGAGTGATCGTACAATTCACCAGAGAGGGCAAGAAGTGCACAAAACCTCATCCAGGCCGCCCTGGGCCCTCTGAAAGAACCATGCGTTGATGTCAGTCCTAGAACAGTTGTCAGGTATCTTCACAAGCTGGGCTACTATGGCAGAGCTGCGAGAAGGAAACCACTTCTCCGTCCAGCCAATATCAAACGCAGAAAGGATTTGGCTCATGAGATGGTGGAGAGACCTGTGACCTTTTGGACCACTGTCATTTTCTCTGACGAGTCAAGATTCGCATTATTTTCTGACAGTGGAAGAGTATGGGTATGGAGACTCTGTAGTCAAGAGTTTGATTTAAAAAGACTGCAGCCAACGGTGAAACATGGGGAACTTTCAGTAATGGTATGGGGTGCAATTTGGAGTGATGGTCGCTCAGAGCTTGTGGAGTGTGAAGGAAATATTAATTCAACCAAATATGTTTCTATATTAAAGAAAGGGATCCTTCCAATATTCTCAAGTAGTAGAATGTGCAAAGTTGACTGCCTGTTTATCGAGGATGGAGCTCCATGTCACACTGCTCAAGCAACGCAACATTGGTTGAGACAAAATGGGATCAATAAACTTCCATGGCCAAGTCAGTCCCCGGATATTAACCCTATTGAACACATTTGGGTCATATTAGATCGAAAACTCCACAAAAAAAAAAACAGGAAGCCATCTTCTAAGCCCGAACTTTTAGGATTATTGCGTCAAACATGATGATATTCATGAACTCATCGCTAGCATGCCTAGAATGGTCCTTGCCTTAAAAAAAGCAAAATGTCAAGCAAGTATTAGTTATTAAATTTATGACCATTTATAATTACTTCATTTGTATAAATTACTTGTTTAATAAAATAAACGGTTTCTGTGAGCGTCTATTCAATTCTGTCATGTATATATATATATATATATATATATATATATATATATATATATATATATATATATATATTATAGAAACAGAAATAACGTTTAAGCAGAGTTTGAAAGACACTTCAGCGAATCAAGAGAAATTTAATATTAAATTCAGACAAAAACATACATTACATTCAAGAGTGATTAAAATTCGCCCATTTTAAGACTGGGACTTTTCACCAAAGTGATAATTCTGGGAGGTAGCTCGCTAGCTAGCTAGATAGATAGATAAATTGATAATAAATAGGATACGTCTATAAATCTAACATATTTCACGTTTATTAAATTACATCAAAGAATATGATATGGAAAATATTCTGGTACTTTTATTTTTATGTTTTTATTGGTTAAGCTGGCTACACATGCATTTGATGTTATCTTGATGGTAAAATAGAAAAATAAATCCTGTAACGTGTTTCTTCCTTTAGAACTTCATCTGACTGAAGAGACGTTTACGTTAATGTGACCAAATATGAACTTCAAGGAGAGGGTGCGATGAAATGTTAAACTTATAAATGTAACTGTTTTTTTAAATATCTACTTGGGTTTATAGACTTGTTATTTTCATTTAATTTCTTCTTTTTTTGTTTAAATGTTTATTGGCTTTATAAAGCGTTACAATTTTTTATTATAGAAAATCTGCCAAGGAAGGTGAAATGTTGTAAGAAAAAAATACACTTTTGCCATTAATTTTCTTAACTTTGTTCTAGTATTTAAAAAATTATACATTATTTTCTCCCAGAGTTTTATACAAAACGGAATTAAGGATTTTCAAATTTTAGAGGAAAGACGCAGCAAACTATAATATGGTTCCAATTCTGTAGATTCTATACGATTTTTTATGAGCAACTCATTAGTTCTGCTAGCTTCTTTGTTACTTCTGTTTGTGTTGTGGATATGAAGAATTATTATTGTCCATTAGTTTATTTTCTATATTTTTCGGAAAATGACTTCATTAATTCATTCAAACTCTTCGTTGTTCTCAACTTGACATTTGGCTAGTTTACAGTGACTGAGACGTGGATATAAAAATAGCCAAGAATAGGATAATAGTCGGAATGAATTAATGTAAAATATTCTTAATTTAGTCAGTCAGTCAATTAACTGCCATACGTGATACACGCTTCAGCGATCATGTCTTTCTCGATTCATGATTGACTAGCCAGAATATTCTCTCGCAGTAGGTTGCCATTTTTTACTGTGATAGACTGAAGGCTATGGAACTCAGTCTTTCCTGTTATTCAATTTATAATTGGGGAGAGCAAAGATGGATTCATACCTTCCCCAATCGCACTTCTACGCAAGTGATTATAATGAAACTGACTGGAATTCGAAATCGGCTCTCCAATATTTCAATTCATTATCCATTAAACCAAACCATACATAACTTAATTGCTTAATGTACACATTAAAAGAGACCCGATTTTACTCACTATTCTTACAAATAATGTGGTGTTGCTATCTGTAAAATAAGTTTCTCTACAGTAACAATCTGGTGTTTAGAGAAACACACAAAAATGACATTATGGGATCTCTGGATGAGTCTTAAGAATTATCAAGTCCGTCTTATCTTGTAAGTCCATGAAGGTAATTTTTAATAGCCAGGTTTGTGAAGTCTATCGTGTAACTCAAGGCTAGATTCTCGTCCCTACACGATTTCTGCTTTTTTTTTATTTAACATTCTCAGATCTAGATGGTCACTGCGTGGCAGCTGATCGTTCTAGAGTTTGAACTCTAACAGCTCAATAAGGGGAAGAATGAACTAGCTTTTATCATTCAGTAATAGGAACAAATATCACTTCCAAACAAAATACAATTCTAAACATTATTATTATTAATATTATTATATATCGATTTCTGCAATGGTCACACTACCTACCAAGTCTGCGGGCAGACCTAAGGCAGGTAGTAGTGTGATGTTATGGCTATATTTATTCATTTGTTTGTTGTAACTCCCATAACATCATTAGCGTTGAATGGACAAAATTCTTAGCGTGTGGGCTGTACTTATCAAGACATTTTTTTTATTTCTCTAAAGCTGGAATTTCCAAGGATTTTTTCAATGTGTTGTTGCTTTCCTTTTTTATCATTCCAAGCGCACCTATGACTGGTACTATGCTTGTTTTCAATTTTCACATTTTTGCATTTTCGATTTTCAGTTTTTTATATTTCGATAGTTTTTCAAATTTCTTGGTTGCTATGTTACAGTTCGCTCGGCAAGCCAAATCAATTAGTAGGAAAGTTCTTCTTTCGGTTTTTGACAATTATATTCAGTCTATTTGCTTCAATATTCCTCTCTGTAAAGATGGTGTAATTCCATTATTATTATTATTATTATTATTATTATTATTAATTATTAATAATTGAAAGTAACATCTTACCTTGACTTTCTCGAGTTGATAGTGAAAGAGGAATTCACTATTCAATTTTCAACCCCCGCAAAATTCTTTCAAAGCTGATAATCAGAAAGATAAATTTAAATATAAAAAAAAATATGTTTTCCTAACTCCTTTTACGTATCGGTGGGCGGAATATCGATGAATGTAGTAAAAAAAAAACATGTCGGTACAAGTCACTTTCAAACAAAATGCATTTCTTAAAAATATTATTGTTATTATTATTATTATTATTATTATTATTTGCTTTATCATCACCAAGCAGAACTTGAGATTTTCTCTCGTCATGATGAAGGTGTGTACTCTCATTGCGGTTCCTAGCTTGAGAGTCTATTGGGACTGAAGTACACCCCGAACTTCAAGGGAAACCTATATATAGGATCTATCGCTAAAGGTTCTGGAAAAAAAACGGGAAGCTCTTTCACCTTCCCCAGAAACTTCCGGACTCCTTCCGCCATGTTTTATCTTAACAAGAACCGGATGAATCAGAATGGATTATTTCTGCCATATCTTGGCTGGAGCTCTCCCGTTCTAACTTTCTAGCCTCGACAGGATTCAAATTCGTTTACGCGGCGTTTTCGAAAATTCCTTTATTTTTCACTTTGCTCTGTTCCTACTTTACTTTTGACCTTTAGAACTAGGACACGCCATGCAATCACACGAATATCCAAATATAAGAAGTGTCAAAAAAGAACTTTTTAGCGCCCAAGAACTGCCACTCTGTTGAACAGACCACGTGTCGATTCTCACATGGTCACAACTACAATATTAACGTCATAAAATTTAGGGTCAATAGTTGCCTATCCTCAATGTCCTTATAATTTTCAATTGCTACATTTACGTTCATATCACATACATTATTCAGCAACAATTTATTTTGAGTGGCTCTTGGGACTTATACTGGGTGAACATTAGTATGAAACACAATCAACCATACGAGAGGATAGTGAAAAAGTCTTAACACACTCTCTTATTATTTCACCAAATACCCAAAATGCTTTTGCAAAAAAACAAAAATATTAAAGACAAAAACAAAACAAATGCTGAATTCTTAACTTGTATATAGGTTTTCTATATAACAGTTAATTTTGGCCACTCTCCTCAAATATGAAGATAAGACTTGACCACTGGGAATTGAGATTGAGCCTAAGGGAAAACGAGGAATTTTTTACTGGAAATAGGAAATTACAATCAGGAGAATAAGTTGAAATTTCTCGGACACATAATGAGGACAGAGCCTGGAGGAGTTAAATCTCGCAAAACATATTCTAGACAAGAGACAACGGAGTAATAGTGATTAACCTACTTAACGGGTTTCTGTAAATGGCTTTCAGAAATATGACAAGGTGGGAGTGGAAATGGTAAAAATTACTTAGTGCAACAAAAGAGAGGAGTACTATGATTGCCTATATCCTTAAGAAACAGCATATAAAAACTGAACTTGGTTATAATGCTTTAATAGGAAAGGCTTTATACAATTTAGTTATGCGAGACATTAAAAAATTAGACGACAAGGTGAAATATTAATATATTTTCTGATAGATTTAAATGACTTAGTTCTGAATGGGAACGCCTTATCAGTTTCTATTAGGGTGAAATAAACTGATTGAATATATTCAGTATGCATCTGCTGTGAAAAGGATATTGTCTGCATATATAATATTACTACTTTAATGACTGTGTTTTTATAAATATAATAGATTATTTAACAATGAAAATAACTGATGTTAACTTAACGCTAAATTTACAGTAATTGTCTAAAACAAAACATGTCTTACGCATTTGATTTTCTTAAAACATTTTAATTTTTTTCACGTCTACATCTTTCAACGTCACAGAGTAGGCATCCTTCAGTCCATGGATACTTGGAGTCTAAGGGTATTTGGTAGATAATCCCATTTGCAGACGTCTGCTCAGATATACTTAGCTTATATTGTGACTATCTGGATGTTATTTATAGATTTTTGGAGAGAGCGCATAAGCTGCTGCGGTTAACATTTGAACAAAGCTCCATCTCCCAGTCACAAAGCTTGTTGGCTGTTGAATAATTTTTGTTAACCAAATTTCACTCAAAAGGCAATGGTTTAAATGCATTTCTAAACGCTGACACGATCAAGGCCACCTTCTTTGACAAATAGACCATTGTGAGGTTTGATCCAGGGTCTCATGTTTGGAACCTTCTAACCACATTGCCAATAGGTAAACATCAGTATTCGGGGTCTGATCAAAAAGTTTCAGGAGTGGTGCTATGAAAGGAAAAGTACAATATATCTTAATGGCGCAGCCACTCGTATCCGAGGATCCTCGTATACTAGGGTGGCTAGCTAATCTTTGTTACAGACGCTTGGTCAGACTCCTGCTTCCCCACAGATCCCACCTGCTGCGGTTTATACTGTAACTATGCTGAGCATAACTTAGTTACATATTGCTACAGTTTCTGGGGAGAGTGCGCGTTGTCTAGCGTGTTCAACAATCTGAAAAAGACCAACCCGCTCAAATCCTCGGTCACAATGACTTGTGACTTCGTTCTAGAACAACCATCGACGGCTGTCAAGGATGCCCTCTATCCAATGCCACTCACAAGGCTGGGATCAACTCACGGTATGGTTTTCAGTCACTTTCCAAAGATACCACACGCTGGCATCGCTTCTTTCTCAGCTTCCTTCTTTCTGACATCAAGAAGTCACCTTCTTGACAAATTGATCATGGTGAGATTCGAACCTGGTTTCCATTCTGAGATAAACAATTCTTAATGTTCATTTATTAATACTTCATATTCCTTATTTTTTTTGTTTCTAATCGTCTATCCTATTTACTAGTTTAATAGCCTTAAAAGAAAACTCAAGATCGCAATAAAAAAATTTGCTAACATAAAATAACTCTATAAACATATTTATTTTATAGAAAGCATACAGAAATACAATAATTTTAACTTCATGAGTAGCAAACATTTATCGGTTAACTAAAATGTTAAAACGAAATTATTACGTTATATAATTGTATTCTTATTACTGATGCCAATGTTCTAAGACAGGTAAGAATTTGAATTTTGAATGGTGATTTCACGGGGAGGTCAGTCTACTTGAAATAAAAAAAATGGCATAAAGACATTTTTTGTATCCTATATTTTTTTGATTTATCCATACGCCAGACGAATTCATTTTTTGCTTTATGTGTTTAGATGAATTATGAAATGCTTTTCGAGAGTGGCATTTTTTTATAATGTCAATAATGTCCGCATTTAAATAGTTCTGGAAGGACATCTGTCACTTAGAGAATACAAATCATTTTTGCTAAACATCTTTTTCTTTTTGAAGATAACACTTTCTTGACTTTGCTAACCTTAATACATGATGGATTGCAAGAAAGACAAATAAAGAGAGATATGTAAAAGTCATACATCAACATACTCCAAAAGACTTTACAAGCGGGGAATAGCGTAAGATTAAGATGAGAGTTAAAATGTCGCGACAAATATCTCGTAGAAAGTTCAAAGCAGCAAAGAAATTTATTTGACTTTTAAAGTAGCCACTCGTCATTTTCTTAGATTCCTTTCCTCAGTTTCCTTCTTTCGATTTATTTATTTGCGGAGAAATAATATTTATATGCGTGAATGTTTAACTTGAGCAATGTTCGTCGGATAATCTATGAAATTTTCTGAGCCGATAACGGCAACTGCAACAAAACGTGGAGTCCTAAATTCCAGTGATAGAATGAAAGAAATTTAAAATGACGTCACCCATATTGATTCATTGGGAATGCAATCAGTTGATGTCCGATGTAGAGACTAAACACATTTCTGGAGCGTCTATAAACAAATTTGGTCGAAACGAAGTAAAATGCCTATATTTTTTGTTACTGTTAAAAATGCTTTGCATATAAAAGAGAATGGCAGTTTTCTTTGACAACGTTAACAGACTTTCATACCGTACTTAAAATTCAAAATTTTTTCGCATATTCTGTCAACGAAGTCTTATGATATTATCAAAAATATACACTATATACATATTCGGACTATTGTCCTCATCTTTGTTGCCACATTTATCACAAAGTTTCGGCTGTTGTACGCTTCGGACTTCTTAAGGTGGTTGGAATGTCGAACTGAACACTTTATTTCGCTCGCTGGTGTAGACTGTTCTAGTTCCACATGCCATCTCTAATGGATGTCAGTTATCAGTTATCTCCTGTTAATTTACCTCTCCAAGTTCTCCACTGCTTTAGCCAGGTCTTGAACTCAAAACGTCTTTATCCACTGTGCAATATGAGCAGTGGTTTTCTGAAAACATTAAGTTTATAAGTCCCAGAAACTCATAGATAGATGTTGCGAAGTGGATAAAAAAGTATAAAATTGCTAATTCCTGTCAATTTTGCATCCCTATGAAAATGGAATATTATCAGTTGCATTTTAGACACTTTATTTATTTTTTTTACCGTAAAGTCAAAAATGCCTCACAAGCAACAAAAAAAGATATGCGTTGTGTACTGTGAAGGTGATTTAACTAACAGAAATGTAGAAAAGTGATTTGCTAAATTTAGAGTTTGTGATTATAGCCTTATTGATGAAGAAACCTAAGGTAGACCCACCCAGTACAGATGACGACTAAATCAAGACGCTGATCGAGAATAAACCACATTACACAATTCGGGAATTAGCAGAAGCATTAAATGTATCAAAACCCAACATCGATAAGCACTTGCTGTAGCTTTGATACTCAAATCGCTACGATGTTTGGCTACGACATGATCTGAGTGAAAAGAAGCTTTTGGATCGCATTTCATCTGTGATTTGCTGTATAAACTCAATGAAAATGCATTCTTTTTTAAGCAAATTGTGATGCGTAATGAGAAATTGATCGTTTGCAACAATGCTCAGCGAAAATGATCCTGGGGTAAGCGATATGTGCCACCTCAAAATAAGATCTTCATCCCAAGAAAGTCATGTATCTGGTGGGTTTGGAAAGGAATCCTGTACTATGAGCTTCTGTGGCACCATTTACCAGGGCAAAAAGAAAAGAAAGGAAAAAGAGAAAGGAAAGAAAGGAAAAGAGAGACGAGGCCCAAGCGTGGATGATAAAAAACACCCACGACCAGAGACAATTGACAATGTTATTTTGATAAGTAGCAAATGGCAAAAAGTGTCATTACCATGGCAGAAAAATTCTAAGTGGATAAGGGTATCGACTATGTTCTGGCGACGAACTTGTGTTATCGGGGATAGATAACAGCCGCTTAATGCGGGCAAAACATCTAATTAGCAAACTACAGACCGACTAGCTAAGAAAAACTCCAATTGAAAATGTTATTTTGATAATTGACAAAGAACAGGTTAAAACCAGGGCTTTGGATAGATAAGAAAAATTAACTGTGTCGTCTGCTAAGCCACACACGAAGTAACGGCTGACCGTTTTTTGACAAAACATCCATGGGTGTTAGAGTTCGGCTGTGATAACAAAACTATGTTATCAAAAATTGGCACCAAGCATGACTAGAACAATGGAGCTGTTTTTTTCGAGAGGACGATGTTTTGCTGACCACCCATTCTGATAATTAGCGAAAATCTGACTGACGAAGCCCAGATGAGAACAGGGGTTATGACACCACTGGTCGCATTGTTCTGTTGGCGGCCAGAGAAAATGAGAGCTGCGATTAAGGACAGAAAAGGAAAAGAAAAAGATAATTTTTTTTTTTTTGAGCAAGATATATTTTTTTTCTGAAACAAAGCCCGCTGGACCGCACACGCCCGGCTGGACATCATTAGCCGAGTGGTGATCACGTGACGCAAGGAGGGAAGCTGCCGCCGCCCACCTAGAGGATGGGTATGAGAGGTTGCTACGAAGAAGTGGGGAGGAAAGTTGACGCCCCTCTGAAGTATGGTGAAAAGGTGTGAGTAAGAGAAGACTCCCAAAAATGGAAAGAAGTGGCAAATTCCTAACCAAAAACAAAAGAAGTGGATATGTATTTAGAATTATCGAGGAACCTCCGACGCCGACAAACCCACCCCGGTTTTGATCGGCGTCCATATAAACAAAGTCGCAGCGAGCAAAAATCAGTAAAGTTCAGAGAGTTCAGTAGAGTTGAGTTGAGTTGAGTTGAGAAGAGTGCTCAGTTGAAGCAGGCCTCGCAGCTGACTAAGATTCGCGCTGCTTCCGAACTCATCTTCAATCCAAGAACAATTATTTTGAAGAGCGACTTAGATCCAGACCACCAAAATAAGTTTTTTCGACTTTCGCCTGCAGACACACCAAGAACCAATTTCTTGAAGAAGAGACAAGCTTAAGTGTTAAAACTCGCCTAACAAAAGAACAACGTGTCACAATCCATATAGCGGGTCGGGAGATAGACGCAGTCCTATGTATCCAGCAACTAGACATAAAGTTTTGTTATCCTTTTTTTTGATACCTTGAACTTTTGAGTTATCATTTTATTTTCTTTTATGCATATTTGTGCGGTGTCACCCTCGTTGAACTCGATTTGCATTAAGGCCCCAACTACTGATTGATTTCGTCTACCTAAGATCAATTCACAACGTGGGTAGGCAGACTGGAGATCAACGCAGTTACTTTGGTAACCAGACGTTGGAAGTGAGTTGGGAACGACTAGGCTGATATCGAATCTAACCAGATTCCCATCCGAATCACCAAAAAGTTAGAACGTCACATTTGGGTGCCGCGACCGATACCAAGCCAGTTGGTCGTCACAGGACGGGACAACACGACTGATGCAAACAGGCGGACGTCACGTTTGGAGCGGCGACACCCGAACGAAGCAGCGAGGAGCAAGCGAAGGCTGTGTTTAGGGACGTCACACTTCTACCAAGTAACCAGGCAATTGATTCTGAAAAGTACTGCTCGCAGCTGGTCAAATTAAAGGTAGCAATTCAAGAAAAACGCTCAGAATTGGCAAACAGGAAATGTGTTCTATTTCAGCACCCTAGTGCCAGACCTTACGTTTCTTTGGACACCCTGCAAAAATTGTTGTCTAACCCAACCCGCCATATTCACCAGACATTGCTCCTTCTTATTCAGGTCTTTGCAAAATAATCTCATTGGTAAAAATTTGAAATTTCCGATGACATAAAAAGCATCTTAATGAGTTCTTTGGCGAGAAGCCAACGAAATTCTGGGAAAATGAAATCTTTAAGTTGAAGGAAAAATCGAGAAAGGTAATGCAACAGAATGGTTCATATTTAGTTGAATAAATATTTAATGGCATAATTTTGTTTAGTGTTTTAATTTTTTATTTTTAAATCGGCAGGAATTTTCCAGACAACCCAGCAATAAAATAGAAAACATTCCTGGAATTCCGTTTTTTGCGATATCGATCTGTTGTCTCGTCGAATTCTCTTCGATTTCCTTGATGTCTTGAAATCTTGTTCCTTTGGAAAGAGGAAAAAGTCCATGGACAAGATCTGAGAAACAAATATGTCGGCTTTTGGATTTGGGGAAGGTTGTACTTGGCGAAAACCTGCTGCATAAGTCATGGTCTCTGTAATCTGGTGAGACGAGCACACACTACACACTTTCATTCGAAGCAGTGCTTTAAACAACTGTAGTGAGCGTGCACTTTATAACTTAGTGAGCATGCGCGATCGAATTCAACGTCAGTCTGTGCCAAGCTGCATCACACCAGAGCATCAGACGTTATACATTTTGATCAGACCTTATATATATATATATATATATATATATGTGTGTGTGTGTGTGTGTGTGTGTGTGTGTGTACAGAGAGAGAGATGGAAAGAGAGTCATCTTTTGACCTTGTGTCTCGGAGACTCACCATGGATATAATCGATTTGTCAGAAAGCTGACTGCTTGACGTTATCGATCTGGGAAGGTTATCTCAGTGTGCCACAACTTTGGAAAATACGTGAAAAACATGAGATGGTTTGACCCATGACTTGTGATTGAAATTGGGTACACAGAACAGTTCAAAGGTCGTCGAAGTTTCGGCTAGCACGAAGTCACAAACTTCGTTAACGAGGGTCTCAGGGTATTGGCGTTGTTTAAATTTCTGATAATGCCAGATTATGCTCTCTCTCTCTCTCTCTCTCTCTCTCTCTCTCTCTCTCTCGATCTCCGTACAGCACAGTTTCAGTTTAAACTAAAAGTGGGCTTTGTGAGAGTGCAACAAACATAAGTAAACCTGCGCCGGGGATTGGCGCGTCGTCCTAATATACAGGCACTCTCGATATATATATGTGAAAAGTGTGTGTGTATATAAATATAAATAAATATATATATGTATAATTATTTATATATTATATGCGCGGTACTTATTAGAAAGCGCTCAATATCAGAGATAGAGCTAACATAATCTACATAAACCCAAAATTTAAAAAAAATTAATCAGTTTGTCTGACGATCGCTAAAGCGTGAAACCCAGGGTCACAAACTACCATCTATCCAACCATATATATATATATATATATATATATATATATATATATATATATATATGCGTGTGTATGCTTGTATGAAGAAGCAGGGGTTATGTTACGTATTTGTTATGGCGACTTTTTAGTTAAACTGAATGTATTTACAGAAAACATGACATTTTTAATTTTCTCGTGGTGAATGCTGGACATTATTTCCACGCATGAGCAAATAACTCAAGGTAGCAGGGGTGGTTCTACAAAATGACACTGAACATTTCATATACATAGCGATTAAGCTAAAAAGAATTCTTAAAAGAGAATGGAAACAAAAATCACTTATATTCATAATAAAAAAAAAACACAGTTGTCATTCTTTGGAGGCATAATCAGGAAGAAGGGCTTAGAAGAATTAATCCTCACGGGACATAATGTGAGAAAGAGAAACAAGTAGCGAGGCATTTACCTAACGAGCTTGTGTAAAAGGATGGCGGGACGGGATTGAGTGCCTTAGCAAAGGGAGAAAACCTGCTTAGAGCCACATGTGATTGGAAGTTTTGGAGAGTCATTGTTATCTATGCCATGAGGGGGCGAGCAAATATATTATTATTAATAATAATAATAATAAGAAGAAAGAGATCAGGCCTTACTTTTTCACATCAAATAATTTTAACTTGTTTTTACTTTAAGACGTTAGCATATAAGATAATCTAATTTGAAATTTTCCGTATGTAATTAATACATTTTTTTATATTATTGAATAAAGGATTTAAATTATTTACAGTTATTTGGATATTTGATAAGTTTAATTCATCTAAGTATTTGGAAAAAAATATTATCGTAATATTTTATTATAAAATTCCTAATCGTAATGTTACAATCAAGGTTGGTTTGATGTTAGTAGAAGTTTTTTTTTTTGTACTGGGTAACATGTTTTTCATATTTAATTTCTTTCTGCTTTCATATTTTAATCATTTTTATTTTTGTGTCTTTATATTTATATTTATATACATTTATTCATTTATCATTATTGACAGAAAGATCTGTAAATAAAAATTAAATACATTCTAAATAATTAACAGATTTTTGTTTGGAGAAGCATATATATATATATATATATATATATATATTGTCATCCACAGGCAGTGTGGCTAGGCATCTGATTTCTTCAAGCCGGGATCGAAACCCGACTGATTTGGCGTCAATTGTAGATTCTAAGCTATCGCCGCCCGGTAGAGAGGAAGGTGAATTTTTGTGTATTTATTATTTGAATAAATAATCCAGTGACTGAGACGGTTTAATTCATAGAAGATCGTTGCATTATCAGCAGCAGCAGTAGTAGTAGTAGTAGTAGTAGTAGTAATAGAGTGTGTGTGTGTGTGTGTGTATATTTATATATATATGTCCTTCAGAGTGTGTCTATATTTCTGAGATGAGGTATTATGTACATTATTTACATTATTCGGACTATTGTCGTCATCTTTGTCACCATATTTATCGCAACGTTTCGGACACATGCCACAGTGGATAAAGGCGTTGGTTAGATCCAGTGACAGGACCCAAAGAGTGTGAGTTCAATACCCGGTTAAGGCAGTGGAGAAATTTCAGAGGGAAATTAGCAGGAGATAATTGATAACTGACAGCCATCAAACATGGCACGTGGAACTAGAACAGTCTTCCCCCAGTGAGCGAAATTTAAGGGTTCAGTTCGAAATTCCAACCACCTGAAGAAGGCCGGGGCGTACAACGGCCGAAACGTTGTGATAAATATGGCGACAAAGATGAGGACAATAATGTAAATAATGTATATATATATATATATATATATATATATATATATATATATATATATAATGTACATATATATATATATACATACATATATATATATATATATATATATATATATGTATGTATGTATGTATGTATGTATGTCAATAAAGATAAACGCACAACTTATTTTGCTAAAGTTCCTCAGAGAACGAAACGGTATAGAAAGGTATTACTTTTGTCTTTATTCATATTGTCCTTTCACATGTCTACTCTATCTGAAATTTTTACACATACACACACGCATATATATATATATATATATATATATATATATATATATATATATATATATATATATATATTCACAGGATAAAAATCAAAATGTTGTCTTTCCTATCTACATTAATATAATGCGATTCGCAGACAAAGTCTTGCAGTTATATTTCTCATATAGCGAGTGACCGCTTTGACCGAATATCGCTGAACGTAGCAGTAGAGTTAAGACGGATAAGTTTTTAGGTCAGGAAAATAGTCTTTATAACTAGTGACATATCTATTCTAAATACCTCCTAAGCATGTCCTGACTATACTGGGTTCAGTTGTCAAAGCAACGCAAAATTTTCTGATATTCTATAGAAAGTACGTATTTCTTTATTTTTCGACATGTAGATTCAGAAAATTTCAAATTAATATCTTTAAAAATTATTTAAGGCTTTTGAATAATTGTGTGCCAATGGGCCTGGTGTATTTGGGAGCAAGGGTTACTTTATTTCGATATATGGATTTTCATCATTCGATTAATATGTCTAAACAAATATTATCGAAACTTTTGAATCATACACTAGAATATATTATTCGAAATAATCAAATGGTTTTTAGATTATTTACTGGTAAAATATTCCTTCGCCCTGAATATGGTTATAAAACATTTAACCGATATGCTGTCACATGTTGACGTTGTTAGTATATGATATTAAAAAATAGTGATATCGTTATGAAATGAAAATTATCTTCCCAAGGGACACAAAGAGTATGAAAAAAATGTTCTGTGAGTTGAAGTATTTAATAAAGTGGACAGTCGAGCGGTATGAAACTTAATGAACTGGCTTATTAAATTTTAGATTTTTTAGTTTTATATAAATTTCGTGAAGGAGAATAATATTAATAACAAACAAAAAAAAAAAACATCTATGTTATTTTTTCTCAGCAATCGCGAAAATAATACTGAGTTCGAAAGCAAAAAATGAAACAAACAAGTTTGTTTTTCGTTGGTGTATTTTACCGATATGCAACACTTATACATATCAACACGTTTATGTAATGTTGAAGTTTTATTTGAATCTACAGGCTTGTTCGGGTTTAAATTTGAATCTATTAGTAAGACTGCTGGTGTTTATACATGCATCTACTGGTAAATATTGTTCGGCTTTGAACTTGAATCAATTGGTAAAAGTTTTTCGAGCTTATACTTGAATTTGTTGGTAAAGATGTTTCGAGTTTATACTTGAATCTATTGGTAAAGACTTTTTGAGTTATATTTGAATCTACTTTTAAAGACTTTTCGAGTTTATACTTGAATCTATTGGTAAAGACCTTTTGAGTTATATTTGAATCTACTTTTAAAGACTTTTCGAGTTTATACTTGAATCTATTGGTAAAGACTTTTTGAGTTATACTTGAATCTACTTTTAAAGACTTTTCGAGCTTATACTTGAATCTATTGGTAACAGAATTGTTCGGGTTTATACAGGAATCTATTAGGCAAAGACTTTTCGGATTCTTACTGGAATCTACCGGATTTATACTTGAATCTATAGGTATATATCGATCCTACATTTTTTCTACAGGCAACAGTTGGTAGTTTTAGATGTAAAAGCACTGTTAGTGTTTATGCCTGGGTCTATACATACGTCTAAATCAGATCCGACCATCGAAGTTAAACAACGTTGAGCCTGCTGAATATTTAGAAGGAATACCTTTTCGGAATACCAATTGGAATAGGACATGTGTGGTGGTGTAATGGATAGCCGTTCGGGAGGATAAATTGGAGAGACGTGTTCGTTACATTGACCGGTGTGCACAACACTTAGGAAAGCTATGGATCCAATCTCCTCCCACAGCTATGTAGGAATTATGTCTGGAAAAAATATTGTTATTCTTAAAAAATACTGATGCTGTAATCACTCGCAAAAAGAATTGTTCTTACATGCAAAATATGTTTCGACAATAAATAACGCACAAAATGTTGACAAACCGTAAAAAATAAATTAAGTCAAATTATAAAAGATTAATTTAGAAATCTTTGTAATTTATCTCCCTCAAAATTTGGTCACTAAAAATGTCTATAATGTTAGCTTTTAAAATTTAAAAATAAATTTTACATTTCCATATCCCTAGAACAAGCCAGTTGAAGTTCGTCATTATATTTATTGACAAGAAATTTGAGACTAATTATTTTTTAAACTATTTTCCATCATTATGCAAATTTAATTGTAAGGCTAATCAATAACTGACAATCATTTTTTGAGATGTTTTTTTTTTCACTAGAAAAAATTAACCCAGCCTCAAATATAAATCTTCGTTCGTTTTTTAATATGTTTTCACTTTAATCGCGAAATATCGTCTTTTAAATCCCGCACTTTTCTATTAACACTCGAATGAATTAGAACAATAAAAATGCTATCTTAAATTCAAAGATGACCTCATAGAATTCTCTCACAATTTCCTTTGAAACAATTTATCATTTTCTCTCTAACCAACCAATCTCCGTTTCTCCGCAAAGTAATTTCCAAAAGTCTGTATTGGCTTCTTGTTTACTAATTTCTGTTTTATTTCGTTTTATTTCTCATTTTATCCCAAACCACAAACCTCAGAGCGATCCATCCATCTATCCTTCCACCTCGTAGTCAACCAACCCAAACCTACTCAACGTTATTCTCTCATTGCTATGTACGTTCGATCAATAATCACAGTATTGTTTGTTTCATGGCTATCCTGTTATGCCTCCTCGTATTGTTCGAAGCTGCGAAGCAGTAGTCTTGTATGACGCCGGGAAACGTTCTTTTTTTTTCTTCTTTTTATTGCTTTCTACAGCTCTGAACTGCAGTGTAGCTGTTAGCAGCGAATCGGGCGGTTCGTGATCGTATCATTTGGTAAAACCATGTTCTGTGAGATTAGCTTCCGGTCGCTGGGGACGCTCTCTGGCCAGCATCAACCGAGGCGTGCTTGGCGCCTAAGAAGTCGGGATGAGAGCATGAGGAAAGGGCACGTGGTTTATATCAAACATCACCTTTGGTCCTCGGAAACTGAATCTGCAGTTGTCAGAGACCTGCCTCGTAGCAAGTTAAATTGAAACCGAGGTACGGGTTTCGTTTTTGCTTTTGATGCTCCCAGACCGGGATTTGGCATAGAGTTCTGTGCCCAATAGTATAATAGAAAAGTTTGATCGACATTGATTAGGGAATGTCTTGCGTTGATTGTGACGCTTAAGATAAGTGTAATATTATGGGGCACTTGCATTATTCCAAGACTTGCTGTCACTCTGCTGCCGGTAATAGGCTGAAAAAAAGATACGTCTTTTCTGTGTGGAAGGAGGTGAATAAGTAGAAACGATTTTTTATAAGTACTTGATCAATAAATGGGGGATTTTTGTCGTTGTGATGCTATAGATGATGACACTGGTGAACGGAGGGTGTTTCTCATAGAACTCCAGGCCTCCTAATACGCTTTTGTAATAGAAAACACTTTGAAAAAGGTTAACATGCAGCGGCGAAATAATTGCAGCATCATTTTTCTGAGACTAAAAATAATATAGGGTTTTCTTTTTACTGTTTGCCCGAAATATATTTTTGATTCCCTTTCCCTGAGAGGGCTAGAGAAAACCGTAATATTCATTTGTATATCTATTACAAGATTTTTAATTTTTTGAAATATTTAATTCTTGAAAGTACTTGAGTTATTATTATTGTGGTGATCGTAGATCAAGTGAATGTAATTAGTCATTCATAGTTTTGGATATCTATCACTTGTGGTTTTAAGGATTTTCTACTCAGGTTTCTCTTTGTTCTTGCTCAGTCTACATTTTACCTGCCCAGCTGAGGCAAAACAAGGAATCTGCCATATCCCTCCTTTATTTTACCTACTCTTTTCTTATCTTCTTTTGTTTTTTCTTTTCAATAATATTCTTCTCCTTTTTCTTCACACACACACACATATATGTATACATATATATATATATATATATATATATATATATATATATATATATATATATATATATATATAAAGAAATAATCACACATTGAATCAATCGGCAATATTAATGTTGTTATTGGCGATATCACATCGCTAGTAGAATATAATGTATGCATTAAACTACTATTACAATTATATTCTAATAGCGATGTGATATCGCCTATAATAGCATTAATATTGCTGATTGATTCTATGCGTGATTATTTCTTTGTATATAAATATATACTGCCTAATATTATATATATATATATATATATACACTTGTTTCGTATTTCTTTGCAATTAGGAAGATATAACTAAGTGCTTTACTTCTTAGTGTTACTAATATGTTTTTCAATTTCGTCTCAGTTGTGCTAGATTTTTTTAAGATGTCTATGCGAATAGTGCATAGCGTTGACACGAAATCTTAGCCCATATGATTTGGAATCCAAATTTTTTTCAATAAATGAAGAACCTCGCCATTTTCTTGAAAATACAAATAAGAGATTTGTATATATTTAACAAATTTTCCACCCTTGTTTCGATATTTAATCCCATATTTTAAACTGCTGTCGCCTCTTTCGAGCCAACCAGGATGGTAGCCAATATTACTATTCGTATTACTAACATAAATATGTTCTGAGAAATAAATGCCATTTTAGATTTCGTTTGCAGGTATTACGGAAGATTTCTGGTTAATGTATTTTTAAATCATCCTAGGCAGCAATATAGACTCATAAGTAAATGTCTATTACGGCTTTTTGCGGTATCTCGTGAGAACGTATATGCGAAAATGTATGCTTTCTGTTGCAACATCTACTTGATTTCTTAACTGACCAGAGCATTCACTTACTATTGCTAGCTTGTAACATGTATACATCTAGTTCGGGAATGTGGTAGGTTAGTTATTGTTCCTGAGCTGCGTAGTAAAGATTTAGATTCAGTGTGGAAAGGAAAAACAATATCTAAGAAATACTAAAAAGAACAAGACGAACAGAAAGAGAACATTATAACCTCGTAACCGTCAAGTAATTTTGAACCGAGCATTAACCTAAGGTTATGAGAATCGATCTTAACCTTAAGACTACCGGATAGCCCAACGGTGAAACCGTTGTGATAATAAAAAAGAGATAAAGATATTAGTCATACTGTAAACAGTAGTCGTTTATAGGAAGTTCACGACAAAAATCATAGTGTACTGGAAACAAATTCAGCGAGGCATAAATAAAATAAAGGAGAAACAAAGGATGGATATATCAAGCAAAACACCGAAGGTTTTGTAGGCGACAAAAGCAATAATTATAAACATTTACATAATTCTACACGTTAACTGAACTGGACAGTATAATAATTTAAAAATAAGATACGAGAAAAAATATTATGTGTACAGTTTCATTATAAAGTAGTTTAATACTAGCCTTCACTCATTACAATGTTCGAGATTAAATAACCCCAGGACCATTGATAATAGCAAGCACATATGTTTTGTTTTTATTAATGTTGTGGACCCGGAAGTGGTTCGTAAGAAAACTCGAATTTCAGCAATTCAGTGAAAACGTATTATTAACAAAAAGAACGAATACAGAAATGTTGCACGTCCGTCTTACGGCTAAGTACATTAGTCAACTCGCCTTCGGTATTTAACAACCCCGCCCTCCACAAGGAATGTATGTGGCACAAGGCCGAGTTTAACGTGGGTTTATCCGAGCCCGTAGGCTCGGCCAAAAATATACCCTTTGAACCCGCCTAGCCGGGTTCAGGGCCTGTCTACCTTCCCGGACGAAACTTTGCCCTTCGGGAAATCTTCGTCCTGGTTCCTCTATGCCAAAGCAGAGAGTTCGACAGAAGTCGCACACGTAGTCAACTCGCCTTCTATCTACAGTCCTCTTGCGAGGTATAATATAGTCATAAGACGAGTCTATTTTGTCCATGAAGGTAGGAATATTGCCAGTGATATCACGGAACTCATGGGTAACTAGTCTTTCGTTTTTAATTCTAACTTTGATTGACTGTGCATAGGTGTGCTTAACATTTTCTAGAACTATTTTCCAATTGTTGGGGAGAGCTCTTAAAGCTGCACGATTCTCGCGATACCGTTTTCGGAGATTTAATCGAAATGAAATGATATTTCCTCATGGAGGCCCTAAGCCTTGAATGCCTAATGAGTCTTAAACTGAAGTACATACGATCCATCGCGAAAGCTCCTGGAAAATAGTCTGTGCTCTGTATCGCTCCAGTAAGTACATGACACCTCATGGTACCCGCTACCTTTTCAAGAAAAAGATCAGGCTTAAAATACTGTATTACTGCCATATATGGGCAGTAGCTCTCTAGTCTTCACTTTCCTCTCTCGATACAGTTCAAAAGTATTAACACATCCTTGTGGGTGATGAATTATTTTCCAACACTTTCTCACAGACGAAACGTCACAGACCTCTCACTTCCATGGAGTGTTCTCAGACGGACTAAATTTCTTCGATCCAGTTGTAAACTTCACGGCTAAGACCCGCCATGCTGCGCACATTATAGGGAAACACCCTCATTCCATCCAGATTCCAATTATAAAATGTAAGTTCCAATCGAGCAGTTTCTTCCCGCGAACCGATGCACTACGAAACCGACTAGCAAGAGGGCGTTTTTTCGATCTCTACTATCTTAACTTGTCCAGATCTAAGATTAAACGTTATCTTCTCCACATACCCGGATAGACCGATATTACTCATTAACACTCTACCTTGTGTTGATCCCGGGCCTTGTATAAGTGGGACATCATTGTAAAAACAAAAATAAAATAAATAAAGGCGGACGTAGGTTTTGTAGTGAGGTATGGCCGTTGCACATTGAATTGTCTAACAAGGTTGGATCTTCGCCATTTGCTGATACTTCTGGAAACGGATGAAACGATCAATACCGAAAAATTCACTCAGAAATGAGAGATATCATTTTAGATGTGGTTGTAAATATGTGGAATATGAATTAAATGAATTGGAAACTCTTATGATGCGTCCGGAAAAAGAGTAGCATGTTTTCTATATTATCGTAAAAGAGGAATTATCCTTATAGTGTGAAACTTGTAAGAAGACTGACGGAAATACAAATAATGTAATAGGAAAGAAGATACCCATGCAAACAAAATCTATTTTATGATAAGAAAACGAGTTGTAAATGGAATCAGCAAGCAATGATTGTGCAAAGGATATCTGAAAATGGAAGGAAGTATAAGAGTAATTCAGAACAAGTGTAGTAGATCGAACTCCAATAAAATATACAAAAGAACAAATTAGAAAATGTCGCATTTACGTAGGCAAAATTTAAACTCTCAGACATTATTTGGTTTGGTTTATTTTGTTTTACGGCATATCAACCTCAATGGGTTATTTAATGCTGACAAGAATTTTTATTAATATTTTGTTTTGTCAAAAACCTGTTTCTGGTAATATATTTTCTTCAAAATTGTATTGCTGGTAATAATTTTTTTTTCAAAAAGTATTGCTGGTAATAGTTAACTATTTGCCCATAGCTGGGACCCTAACACCAGCAATTAAGAGGTGGTTCCACGCTCCTCAAAACCTCCTGATCAGAGGCCTTGCTGCAGGACGTAGTTTAACGTCTTAGTCAGGGAGGCCATATATTATTAAACATAAGAAATTATTTTAGAAGTAATACAGAAATAGGCATGAGTGTGTAGGAACAGTATTTCCAAGGGAACTGTGCAAAAGAATTGGATTTCTCCGTCCAAATAAATTGCACAAGTGTAAGCCATAAAGGAGAGAGAGAGAGAGAGAGAGAGAGAGAGAGAGAGAGACAGAGACAGAGACAGAGACAGAGACAGAGGGAATATTTTAGGAGTTTTCCATTCGCTTTATACTTTCAAGTTAATAATTCCTAACTAAAAGAAAACCTTACATGATTGTAAACATATTTTAAATAATAATAATAATAATAATAATAATAATAATAATAATAATAATCACCTCCAAAACATAAGTTTCTGATTAACACTCTAGGAATATGATTCACCTAATCAGTAGTTGCAAAATGGTAGCTCAAAAAATATAAGAGGCTCATGATAAGGTATGTCTTTACGTATATTGGTTATAGTATCGGGAGTATGGATACGAAGTTGCAGAAAATTGGTACGCGTATGTAACTTGCAATACAATTAAAAGATTTGGAAAACCGACCATAACCTGAGACTATGATTTCTAGACAGATAATTTAATACACCTTCGATGTCCGGATGTTATTATGCAAGATAAAGTTACAAAGAACTGTCATATTATTAATGTTACTATACTAAATAACACAAAAAGCTATTCTGAATTGAAAATCCTTTGGAATTAAGGAAGTGAATGTCAGCGTGAATCCATTGGTGTCTTGATCTATCCCATTACAACTTTGTGACCTCCTTGACCGGCTAGGGATACCATATCAAGTTGGGGCCATCCAAAAATCAGCCCTTTGGTCACCGCATAGTTTGAGGAATATGTTGTCTGTCAGAGTCCCTTTTTGCGATATGACAGGTAACTTAATATACTCGATATATTAAAAAAAATATACATAATGTGACAAAACATAAGTTAATAATAATAATTAGACCAATGTTAATACATAATAGTCACCCGAGAAAATTTCACGTTTTTGTTATTAAGTTAATTATCGAACAGCCTCTTTGCGAGTTCCACGACGATTAAATACCCTTATAAATACTCCTATTGCATCATGACATATTCAAACTTAACAATCTTCGCAAAATATGAAAATAATTGTCATTATGAATTCAGGTTATAATTTAAAGCATATGAGGGTACAAATGAAAAGATTTGAAACTGACAAAGTTATACATTTCAGTGAAGGAGACATCAAACACATGAAACATTATCGTCCACACTATAGTCATTTCTTTTTTCTCAGGTTGAATCTTAGGCAAACTGAGTAAAAAAAAAAAGAGTAGCGCGTTTTCTATATTATCGTAAAAGACATGTTGTTTGGTTTCAAACAATTTGTCTGTGAATGACAATATATACGCACCCGAAAAACTTAAATTCGGTTGAGCTCTCTTGGAAGATAAGTAAACAATGACTACTACTAATAATATTACAATATTACCACTTCCCTGAATTAAGCTCCCTCAGTTATTGGCGTGTTTATTCACAGAATAATTACGTAAAAATTCGCCTTTCTTTCAACTGTGCGTCGATGTCTTAGGGAGAAAATCTCCGTATGGTGCCGAATCAGTCGGGTTGCGATCCCGGCTTCTGATACAGCGAAACAGACTGTAGATGACAATAGAACCTTGAATAAATTCTTGCTGATTTTTCAGGCAAAGTAATATTTTATTTTTAAAAAAAATTTAGTAAGAAACGTCACTGAAAATATTGTCCATCACTAGACACTGCTTTTCCCCATCTTTCTGGTAGTATATAAGTTCACGTCGGAAAAACGACACTACTTTTGAGGCAAACCACTAGTCGACCCATTTTTTGGCATCTTCAAAATAATGAAAGTGCTGCCCAGCCAGGCCATCTTCCATCGATCGGAACAAGTCAATGTCTGGTGAATACGGCGGGTGGTGTAGGACTTCTCATTTAAGCGTTTCCAAGTAGGTTTTCACCCGTTTTGCAACATGTGGCCTAGCGTTGTCCTGTTGCAAAATATCTTTGTTTTGTATAGCGGCCGTTTTTTCTTCAATACTCGGCCAAAACGAATCAGTTGTAGTCGATAGCGATCCACCGTGATGGTTTCCGTCGGTTTAACCAGCTCATAATATACTACACCCAGAAAATCCCACCAAATGAATAGCAGAAGATTCGAAACATGGATATTCAGCTTTGCCGCCGATGTTGATGCATGGTCATGTTTACCCCACGATCTTCTATGCTTAGGGTTATCGTAGTGTATTCACTTTTCATCGCCGGCCATGATACAATGCAAAAAACCTTACCTTTTCCGCCGTTGAAGCAGCTGTTCACAGTCACAAGACTCTGTTTGATGTCTTTTGGCTTCAACACGTTCGGCAACCAATGTCCTTGCCTTTGAATCATTCCTAATGCTTTCAAACGTTTCCAAAACGTTGTGTGATCAACTCCTAATGATTCTGCAAGTTCAGCTTGCGCCTGACATGAGTCTTCATGAAGTAATGCCTCCAAATCTTCGTCAAACTTTTTCGTTGCGTCAGAGAGTTCTTTATCTTTCAGCATCAAAGTCATTATTTCTGAAGCACCTAAACTAATCTCTGCATGTTGTTTCCGACAGAGCATGGTCGCCCAAAGTCTCAACAAGAATTCCGTGTGCTTTAGCTGCAGATTACTTTTAAATAAATTAGTGCAGTAGAAATTCCCTCAAATGCACTTTCTTTGGCACGAAATCCGTCATGTTTAACGCTATGAAATACAAAGTTGTTTACACTTCTACGAAATGACATACACTGAATTTGAAGTTTGCTTATAGTTCTCCCTTATAGAGGCATTACTGTCTCAAACTACAGGAACGCAGTTCTAGGAATGTCATCTGTTTTAAAACAGCAAAAACTTATTCAATGTCCTTATATATATATATATATATTTGGGGGGTAAGTTCGTATTGGATGATTTTTCTTTTTTTTTCCTGGTATCTTCCAAAGTATATCCACTTGGCATCATTATATCAACTTGGCCTGCTAGCCGTCACTGCGACTCAGCATAATAATTATTATCGTCATTACCATTTCCATAACCCTAAGTTACCTCCCTTAATACAGTACTAAATGATGAACTCTTGAACTCTGGACATCTGAATATAACTCCTTAATTCATGGAAAGGATGAGCCCTTTAGTCTTGGACGACAGTCGTCCTGGAATTAGTATCTTGAATAAAATTACCCCTTAGCCGTCAAGGAGAAAACACAAAAACTTACAAATTTCCATGCTTACAAACAAATACTCAAAATGAACCGGCCATCACCGGGCCAAAATGTCTGGAGTCAAAATATTTGTCACTGGAACAAAATCTTCAAACAACTATGAGACATCTAGTCCCTAAACCCGGAATATTTTTAACCTTGGACTAAGTGAATCGGTAACAAATCAATTTGTTATATAGGAATAAGGTGTCGCTGTCGATACTTGAGTTTGAACATAGATCGCCAGTGAGCAAACACAGGCGATCTCATTATTGAAATAAGTGGATCGCGTGACCATGAAGGAAATTTATATATATGAGGTACTAGCATGACGTCTAAATGATTGCGTTTCTATTCTATCTTTTATTACTATTCAGATAGTTATTTCTATTCTACACTATACGGAGCGTTATTCTCTAATCTATTCACTATACTATTTCTCTATTACTAATCGAGCGAGTATTATAGAGCAAGTAATATTTTAGTGCGAGTGCTATTCGAAGGTGTCTGACACCAGTATTGTTCAACGGCGTACTATAGTAGTTTCGGTGATTACAAAGTCTCTACTACAAGCATTACGAGTGTACGGTGACATGACAAAACAATTAATAAAAAGAGAGCAAACGGACTCCTGAAGACTATCCTCAAATCATGACAATCCTTTTTCGCCGCACCCCAAAATGCAAAAATATACATTACGGATCAGACATACCAAATATAGAGAACTATAGTAGGAAATAGTATAAGACACTATCTCAGCTCAAACATCGTTCGAAATAAAAGACTCTCAAATGTGGAAATAGATCAGATAAAACTAAATATAATAACCCATCACTCAAACAAGAAAGACATGAGACTGGAAGTAAATGACAGAGGATGGGGTAAAAACTAATTAAAAAAATGAGATACTAAATAATAATCTCTCGGGAAATAAAACTGAAGGCTCTCCACGAGAGATAAACAACTGCAGTTAGCCAGATTATGTCACCAAAGATGAGTCAATTAGGGTGAAATCAACGAAGCGAAAAACCACATCATCCAAGTAGTCTGCAGAGTAACACGCGCACAAATGTCAAACAGAGACCCCCACCCAAATTCATATGACATAAGTCCAGTAAACATAGTGTGCAAATATACAACGCTTCACTGCAAATACTGCTAACGGACAAACTATTGGGAAACATCATAGAATTAAAATTTATGTCATACATGCAACAGATTTAGCATCTTGGTGTCGAGAAAATGAAAAGATAAAACAACAGAGAGAAAGAGCCAGCTTGGAATGTATAATTGAAACAAGAAATAAAAGAAATCATGTGTGAGTTATCGGTACTATATGAGATCTCAAGAAAGCCAAATATCTCAATACGCAAATGCAGGGACATCAAGCAGAGATATAAAATGAAAACGCTAAATGAAATTCCACTAATCAAGGAAATAGAAAACAGAAACTGCAGTTAAAGTCACAGACGACAATTCAATACGAAAAGCGTAGTTCTATCGCCAAAATAAGATATTCCAAACGGACCTCAAAAAATTTACAGGGAAACTGGAAAAGCTGTTATAGATGTCAAAACGCCACCATCTATTGAAAAAGTGCAAACATTTTGGCAGAATATTTGGAGTTGCCCAAAGGAATATGACGCCAAATACAGAGTGGGTCTAACGAGAAGAAGAACGAATGATGGATAAATCTCTACAAGAATGAAAAAATATAACCACAACTAATGTTAGGCAAGTTGTAACGAAATCCAACAAACTGAAATCCCCAGGAAATAACAAGGTATCCAATTTTTGGCTCTATCAACAGTAATCCATCTAGTGATTCTTAGTAATTTCAATGAAGTCCCAGAATGGATCACTGAAGGTATTATCCCGTTCCAAAAACGACTGAAAAAGATGATCCGAAAAATTATAGGCCAATAACATGTCTGTCTTCTATGTATAAATTAAGATCGTCTGTCCTGACGAACTGTACTTATTCTTTTCTCGAAGAAAAAAAAAACATTCTTCGTTAGAACAGAAGGGATGCAAGTGAGGCTTATATGGTTGGGAAAAACAACTATTGATAAATAAAATGATTCTGGATAACTGCAGGGAAATAGGTAGAAATCTCAGCACAATATGGATAGATTACGATAAAGCCTTAGATAGTGGACTACACTCCTGGATCCTCAAGACAAAATAATATAGTGATAGTAAATCTCCTTAAACACAGCATGGGGATATGGGAAATCACATTATACCTAAATCACACCAAAGGCACTGTCAATTCCAACCGCCTGAATATCCGACGAGTAATCTTTCAAGGAACAAACAATAATAGCTATGGATACAAAGTAAACGAGAAATTGTTCAATTACCTACTCTACATGGATGATCTCAAACTCTTTGCCAAAAACGACATTGAGCTGAAGGGTCACTTTAATACTGTAAAATGTTTCAGTGACGGCATTATGTATTGATTTCTGATTAGATAAATGTGTAAAAGTAACATTGAAAACAGGTAGAATTACAGAAACACACAAAATAGCTCTAAATGTTGTAACAAAGATTAGTGTACTGGAACAAGTAGTAGCCTATAAGTATGTAGGAATTAGCGAAGGAGATGGAATATAGCATAGCCAAGTGAAGGAGAAAGTAAGAAAATAAAATTACAGGCATGAACGTCTCGTACTGAATACCTATCTGAATATAAATAAAATATCAGCCATAAACAACCCGTGGTGCAATAGAGTTCAACATCATTAACTGGACCATAGCTGACATTAAGCGAATGGACACCAAAACGAGAAAGATTCTCACTTGTTACCGCATGCATCATCCCAAAGCTGGTGTTGATAATCTGTATGTGCCAAGATCCGAAAGAGGCAGAGTATTAGATCAACTAAAATTGCCTTAGAAAACTACAACAATCGGTCATTTAAAGATGCCTGGAAACTGCAGAAGACTGAATGATGATCTGTGTTAAAGAACATGAAAGAAGTAGGATATTTTTTTCAGTGTTAAAGGAATCCAACAAGTTACAAGTGGGTGAAGAAATGCATGTAAAATATAATACATCTGCTGCAGCTGTAAAAATCTTAAAAAAGGAAGCAAAGACAAATGACCAGATATAAAAACGATGGCATGATAAACTTTTTTACGGTAAATATTCAGACCGTACCAAACAAGCTGATGTAGAAAAACCCCGTACCCATGAGTTGCTACGCTGTGCAGGGTTAAAACCTGAAACCGAAAGTTTTATTCTTGTTGCACCGGATCAATTCTTGCTAACTAGATATATACCAAGCACACTTACTAAAAATTGTATTAGGTCAAAATTCTGTGATAAATATCCAGAAACAATTAATCATTTTGTATCACATTGCACAGTACTGGTATCCACGGAATATAAAACTCTGCAATAAAGAGTGGGCCGTTATCTGCATTAGAAAATCTGCAACCTTTACGGAAAGGAAACTCCAAGAAATTGGTATGAACACCACCCAGATCCGGTTACAGAGATAGGTTTTGTAACAGTTTTAGGGGGTTTAAATATACACACAGATAGAACACTCAAAGGAAATTGCCAAGACAAAGTGATCAGAGAGGAAAATAAAGAAAATGTGTCTTCTTATTCACATGGCAATCCCTGCAGATTGTAATATATTGTTGAAGATCTTCAAAAAAAAAAAAAAAAAAAACTATCAAAATACAAGGACCTTGAAATCGAAATCTCAAAAATATGGCTCATGATGACATCAACAACTTCACTTTTACTTGGAGCCGTCGGTCAGATTGGTAATGATTCCAAAAGACTAATTGAAAAATACAAAAACGAAGTGCTTTATCTGCTTTATCAAATAATGCCAAATGGAAAATATCATCATGCTATTTCTAACCTTAAGTCTCTGGTTAAGACCCAGAAATAAATGAGTATACACCGGAAATCAAATCAAATCAAATGCAATAATAATAATAATAATAATAATAATAATAATAATAATAATAAGAAGAAGAAGAAGAAGAAGAAGAAGAAGATCATAATAGTGGGGATACAAAATGCAAGTTATCTGAAAAAAAAAACCCAGCAATCTATAGCCCATCTAATCCCAGAATATTCTTTACTTGCGCCAGATGAATATAAAAATCGTCACGATAGAGTGGGGCACTATATTACACTGGACAATATGCAAATATTTTGGAGAAGATCTTAATAAACACGGGTATGAAATAGAAGACATCACAATTCTACGGGGTTACATGATCTTCACAAATAGCAAATAGGCCGGATGTAACTGACAGAAAAGAAAAAGAAAACTTGCTTACTAATCGATATGGCTTGCCCAGCAGGCTGTAACATAACAACCAAGTAATTTGAAAAAAAAAAAAAAACACTATCGAAATATAAATACCTGGAAATCGAAATAGCAAAACTGTGGAAATTGAAAACAACAATAGTACCAGTTATAGTAGGTGTGCTTGGAATTATACAAAAGAAACACAACGACACATTGAAGGAATCCCTGGAAATCCCAGTTTAAAAATACAAAAAAATGTCTTGGTAAGTATAAGTACAGCCCACACACGAAGAAGTACTTTATCCATGTAACGCTAGTGTTGTTATGGGAGTTAGAAAACAAATCATAAAATGTAGCCATAACTACACACTACTACCTACCTTAGGTCTTCACGCAGATTTGGTAGGTTGGGTAAACATAGAAGAAATCGAAATATGATAATGATGATGATGATAATAATAATAATCATAATAATAATTAGAAGAAGAAGACAGTTGCTTAAAAGTATCTTGAGTCACTAGGAATGGTACTGAAGTCATAAGAATATGTGAAAGAGTGTGTAATTGAAGGAAGCTACAAACAATAGAAAAATCCATTACGACTAATACAAGCGAAGATAATATCAATAGCATAGAATGGCAGACAAGAATTAATGTCATTTTGATATAAGCTCCCCCTAGCGCTGGTGAAGGTATGTAAGAAGTGCATCATCATCAACAACATAAACAGCAAGAACTCTAATGATAATAATAATAACAATCATTGAGATAACAGATAGTTGACTAAATTGAAAGGCATTTAATAGACTTTAGAAAATAAATTCATCTAAAAATGTTTCCTGTCAGTTTTTCTTTCTTTTTTTTTTTGCCTTTTGGGTTATACAGATTTATTGATTTTTCTCTGATGATAAGAAAAAATCTATTGGATGAAAAATTCTGAGCGCTATTCTGAATGTAGCTGAAGTTGAGGGTTTTATTTTTATGAATTTTGGGCAGTTGTATTCTTTTTAACGAGCATGGAATTGCTTTTTTCCTATTTTGAGGATTGGAATATTTCGGTGCTATTTGTTTTTCTTCAGAACTGAAAAAAAATAAAAGGTAACATTCACTTAAGAAAAATAAGCAAAGACGGTAAGGAAAGAAAGAAAGAAATAAAGAAAGAAAGAAAGAAAGAAAGAAAGAAAGAAAGAAAGAAAGAAAGAAAGACTAACATATCACAAGTAAAAAGGAAAAAAAAACAATTGTGAATAATGACAAAAAATACAGCAAAATCACAAAACATAAAACACATAAAAACGAGGGAAGAAAGAAAACTACAAAAGAGAATTAAATTAAAACAATATAAGTATTTTGTATATATATATATATATATATATATATATATATATATATATATATATATATATATATGCATATTCAAATATATAATTAGATATATATATATATATATATATATATTATTTTATTTAAATAAGAGTGCTCTCTTGAAATATTTTAGCAGAGCTTTTTAACTACATAAAAATAGCACCTTATTCATATATATACATATAGATACTTTCTATAATTTCTAAAAGTATAAGGTAATAATAATTAGTATGAGATACAGAGCGATTACGCATAAAAACAACGCGTAAATAAAAATCAACATAGTATCCTCACTGTAATATTCAGGACACACACATACATATATATGTTGTGCATATATATATATATATAATTTTATTGCAAATTTTCGAAGACGCATACTGTATGGTAACGCGATGCTCAATGTAGAATATAACATATATATATATATATATATATATATATATATATACAAAAATACAATTCATAAAGATCTTTTGTCCTTTTCCGTCGCCTGAGTATTGAGATAGGGCCCCAATCAACGAGAGCACATTATCTATCTATCTATCTATCTATCTATCTATCTATCTATCTATCTATCTATCTATCTATCTATTTATCTATCTATCTATCTATCTATCTATCTATCTATGTGTGTGTGTGTGTGTTACTGTGTGCCTGTGACTGTGTGCGTGTGTGCGCACGCGCTTGTTTGTGTGTGTGTGTGTGTGCGTACGTGCGTGCGTGTGCGTGTGCGTGTGCGTGTCTGCGGGCGCGCAATGGAACAGACAAATAAACAAGATAATTTGATTCACGGTTCCCACATATTCTCAGAGAACCCAACATATTTACCTTACATAAATTTTGTATTTCTATCTTTCTTACCTGAAGGATCCAAAGGGAGCAGGCGCTCTTGGCGGAACGCTTTCCCACTTTATCCCTCACTCTCTCCCCCACTATCTATCTATCTATCTATCTATCTATCTATCTATCTATCTATCTATCTATCTACATAAGTAGATATATAGATAGATATATAGATAATGGAAATATATTTAGAGACATTTTTGGAACATTAAGCAAAAAAAGGAGATAAAAAATAGAAGTTAAAAATGATGAAATAAGTTTGTAAACGGAAAAAGATGAAGAAATAAACTTGGAAAAAACAACAACAAAATAATGACAGGATAATGAAAAAAAATCTTGAAAAGCGAACAAATATTCTTAAAAAATAGTAGAATAAAAAAATGTTAAGAATAAAATTCAGACGACAAATAAAGAAAGGAATAAAAAAATAAAGGCAGGAAGTAAGTGACGAGAAGGGAAAACATTGAAAATAGAAAGTATGTTGGAAATAATGACTGACTCCAAGGAAGATTCATGAAACCTGAAATTTAAATTAAAAAAAAAATACAAAACTAGAAAATAAACATCGAAGGAAAGAAAAAAGAAATAAATTTCCAAAAATAAAACTAAAATAGAAATAAGAATAAATTTATCAGTTATTTAGAAAAAAAAATCATTTTCAAAGTTTTCAGACACAGTTGTGATACTATTTTTACTCTCGACTTTCATTGTATTTTGATTTCTGAGCGAACATTTCTACAGTCTATAAAGACGCAGACACAAAGACACGCGGAAGAAAACACACAGACGCAAACAGACAGCCACGCATTCGCAATCTTTCGTTTACGTCCCCTCTTCTTTATTTCTTACTATCACTCCTTAACTTTCAAAGAAGAATGCATTTACTCAAAGTAACACGACGTGAATGCGCGTGTGATGTAACGATTAGCGGTACGGATAATGGAATCAGTGGGCCGAGTTCAATTTTCCCCCAAATTCTCTTGGGAATGAAACAAATCTATATCTTCTTCCTCAACCTATATGTAAAATATCAGCGTAGACATGACTCTCCTTTGTTGTCAACCAGTCTAGGAGAATAACTACACCGTGCTTAAAACAGCGAAGAAGGCTACTTTACTTTTCCCAAATAATGGTTTCTTCAGAAAGAACTAATAAAAAACGGAAACTGTTGAGAGGCATCATCGTCTACATCATGGAGTTAAATAGTATTTATAATATTCTAAAAACGAAGAATAGTTTGTTTTACATTTATATTCACCCAATACAGGCCGCCCGAGAGCCACTCAATCTAGAGGGTTACTGTATAGTGTATGAGTGTAGGAAGTGAAGTTTCACGGATTATGCCGGAAATATAACGGTTAATCATTTGAGTTGAAGAGTTCAAGAACTTAGTGAATAAGAAAACATCTTACTGGGAGTCTGTTTCACAAGGCATCGGATCTTGGGAAGAAGATATCCGAATGCAAATTACTTTTTATTAATGGAATATGAATAGAACGGTGCCGATTTATTCATACGTACGCGGCATGGCGAGTCCCAGTTCCAAAGTTCAGAACTGGTGGCACCAAAGAATGTAGCTTGTCAGAATATGTGCCATGGATAGAGTGATAGAGCTGCTAAAGGCTCACGACGTTTCGTCTATGGGAATTTTTTTTTAAGCTGGAAAATAATTCATCACCCACATAGACGCGTAGACGATTTTAAAGTCTATTAAAATGTGGGGGGTGCTTCAGCACAGATATGACAGCAATACTTCATTTTTGTTCTGATTTGGATCTTGTGAAAGATAAAATATATCGAGGGAGTCATATACTTACTATGGGCGGTCGAATGAAACGAATATTTTCCCGCATTTTAAGCAATGGTGAAATAAACAGAAATATCTTGCGCCACTTTCCGCTGCAGGTACTGAGAGATAAATAGACATGGGATATTACATTACGAAGGAAATTGTATAATTCTTCTATTATTCCGGTGCCAATTCGAGTCTAAGAAAATATCAGTACATTGAATGTTAATTTTCAACATCCGTATAGATTCCTTTCTTGTACATTTAGCTCGAAAGCAAATTCCACAATAACTTCTGGACTCGTAAAATCAGCATAAACAATATGGTAAAAGTTCACATGTATTCTAGTCCCTACTTAGATGTGCGCTAGTTTGGTGTCCATTCTTCCTTTTTAAAAGCCATGTCTATTCAGGTTGTGGGCGATCAGAGCTTTCCAAAAACGTCCTGTCCTTTGTAGCTCTTAGTAAGCTTTCTAATAATCCATTCTTCCATCTGTCCCTACTGACTTCAGTCGGTCTTGTGTTGTTCAATTTCTCCAAGACACATTCCTCATTAGATTAAAAAATTGAACCCTTTCCGATTCTAAGTATTAGAGTTCTGTTTCCATATTCCTTAAAACTTCTTCGTTGCTCAAATGTTTTGTCCATGGTGTTGTCGGTAATTTTTCCGTAGAACCACATCTTTTTTGCCTCGGTATTCCTCTTCGTTGAGGAAATTCTCCAGTATCCACTAGCATATATGAAGATCGATATTCCATAGTAGGTCAGCTGTCATTTTCTTACTGAAATTTACATTTTTCTTCGCATTTTCTTGACCTTTTGAAAGATATCTATCTTTAATTCACCACGACTTCGGCTTTCTGTGTCACATTTTCCGACTTCTGTTAAAACAATTTCATGACATCTAAATTTGTATTTTTATATATTCATCTTTGTGCCTCTTGTTCCTGAACAATCACAGAAGTTAAGCAACGTTGAGCTTGTTCAATAACTAGGTAAGTGAACGCTTGTGAATACCAAGTGCTGTAAACTAGGATGTGCAGGTGGTATACGGAATCGAAATTGTTAATCGTAGACCCGAGTTCCAATTCCCGTTGAGTTCAATATATTCACTTGCCCGTAAATACCATTGAGAAAGATACAAATCTCTCTTCTTCCCTTAAGGGTTAATTAATAAGACATCTATCATTAAAATCATTATTATATATATATAAAAAAAAAATCATACAATCTAAAAATATTTTCTGGCTTTAAATAAACTGCAAATCATGGATAAGCCGTGATTAATCAATCAATGCTGACAACCATTTTGTCTTTTTAAATTGAGAGTTAGTCCTTTTTTCTTGCTTTCCTTTACTATCTTTTCTATAAGTCTCTCCAGTTTTTTTTTCTGTGTCTGATATAAGCAAAATATCAACATATCATATTACGTTATTGAAATTTTACCCACCAATTCTTTTAGAATTTTTAGCTCTTTGGGGATTCCTCGGAATAAAGTTTAATTATACCCGGTGTAAAGATGGATATTTGTCTTAAGCCACTTTCTCTTTTTATTTACTTGCTCAATTACGAAGAAATAATTCTAAATCCTTGGAACATCAGAACACTATGAAGAAGAGACTAGAAACAACAGAAATGAGGTTCCACAGAAGGATGCTGAGAATAACATGGGCTGATAATGTGAGAAATGACTAAGATTTAGAGAAAATGGAAACAAAAAAACAGTCATATATAACATCACGAAGAGACAGTTGAAATTCTTAGAGCGCATAGTGAGGAAAAAGAGCATGGAAAATTTGATACTCACAGGTCAGATTGAAGGCAAGAGAAAAAGAGATAAAGAACGCATTATCTAACTAGAGAACTTGAGTAATAGATGTTGGATCAAAAATTTAGAGAGATAACGAAAAGACAAAATTTATGAAGAACTGCAAACTCTAAGAAATTGTGCAGAGTAATGACATCATACTTCCTGGAGAAACACGGTACATAGAAGGAAACTGCTAGTTTATACTCTGGATTATTCTTTTTTTTACAGTAGGGTTCACCCTGTTTAAGGCCCGCGGCCACTCGAGGTAGAAGCCTTAAGTTAAGAGGTACTTGGATAGGAGGGAAAGATAAGGTTTGACTCTAGACTTGAAGAGGTTAAGATTGTATTAATCTGGGAAACATCCTCTAAGGAGTCTTTTCCACAGGGTACTGATTCGCGTGAAGAAGCTGTTTGAGAGGTACTTAATTTTCACGGATGGAGTGCATAGGGAATTTCCAAATAAATGAGGTTTTCCTAGAAGTCCGAAGAAACCCTTCTACCATAACATATCAAATATTTTTAGTTCATTACTCGTAAGTATACATTTGAATAATGTCTTATATCGTGCCTGTTCAGTATTCTAGTCATGGAAAAATAAATATATCGAATTCTTTATATCTCTTTTCTATTTTAAAGCGCCTTCGGATTTCAGTGTCAATTTTATCTCTCCCCTGTTAAAACACTTCTCATATATTTAAATTTTTATACTTGCATTATTTCGACATCTATTCCTAGGTAGCCTACCTCTTGCTGACAACGATCTACGTGGTATAACCTTTATCCTAAGCCTGTCTCATCTATACGCCAACTGCTGAAAATGGCTTTAGAGGAGTTTTATGTCACAGACCTGCTTCAAACGCGACAATCTTTCCGCGGACCGGTAATGGCACATATGTGTAATTTAAGTGCATTTCGATAAAGAGAGCATTAATAAAAAGAGCAATTTATTAAAGGTAGGAAAACTCTATAATCTTTTGAACCTCATGTCTGGATTCCAGCCCGACCACACCCTTACGTGTTTAGTTTCCCTGAATCATTCCTATTACACTATTATCACATCAATATCAACTTATCATAATTTAGAACTAGTGTAGAATTTGGAAATTAGTTGCGGTTAGAAAATTAGTTGAAAATTATTATAAACAAATGAACTATATATTAATTTGTAAAATTAATTTACAGTTATGATAGATATTATTGAGTAGATGAATACTGAATATGAAAAAAAAAAACAAAAACAAAAAAAACGTTTTAAACTAAAGTCCAGTGTTCAGTTTATCTATTATGTAATTTTAAAAATGTTGATAATTTCTTTGTGGCCCGGTGATTGGGTATCGTTGATTTAGAGGAGCTATCCAAGCTTTACTGGTTTCTATTTCCTCAAATATTGAATGCAGTCATGTTCTGTATATGACAATTTTTATTTTGACAATTAATATAAAATATATTTGTCAGAAATGATTAGAGCGATGGACGTTTGAACATAGGCAAATTACTGTTAGCACGGTTTCATAATCTTATAAAGATGGGAAAATTTGCCTTACAGAAATGTTAGTATGACTAGATTGTTATACTTGTCTTACAGTTCAATTCTTCACTTAATTTAAGAAAGACATGGGAAACATAAGTGACCGGCTAATGGGCGTTCAAAACCTACTCATTAATTCTTATCTCACGCTATCTAATTTAAATCTCATTGGACTTTAACTTAGAAGATTGTTATATAAAACAAAAAAGAGATAAATTAAAAAAGTTCATCGTATTGCAATAATTTTCTTTTTATATATTCTTGCATAGACATGGAAACGATATATATGTGAACGACACATAAGTCGAACATACCGCGGACATTTTCTTTTAAGCTGAAAAAGGGATACTGCTAATTTTTGGTAAGTTACGTATGGAAGTGTATTGTTCGGTAGTATTAAAATATTTTCGAGGGGCTTGGCATCTGATGTACTCGCAGGCAGTTCCTTAAGCCTGTCATTTTAAGTAATTGTAAACAAAATGACACTTAAAATCAGGAGACAGTGTAAATTTCTAGAATACATCGTAAGACGGCATAGTGATTTTCAGAGCATAGCTTAGATGAGTCACAAGGCCGAAATTATGAGAGTACCCAGTGAGTATCGAACTCACTACTCAGTCGTAATTTTTCTACGGATACAAGCTTGTTAACCATTACACCGTATCGAAGTGCCCCATCGTAAGTTGGCTTGGACAATGTAGCATTCATATATAGAAGACGAGATGGAAAGAGTGTCAAACCCAACCGAGCAGGGTGTTGAAGCGATTGTGTAGAAAAAATAAACAAAAATTGCAAAAAGGTTAAGATGATTTGGAGATTCATAAACAGAGATGACACATAAAAAGGCATATTCAACAAGTGGCTGTTCAGCATAAACTAGAACATAGTCGCGCATAAGTGCCACATTCTGCTGTAATTCCAGTGTATTCTCTTGGTCTTATAACTGAAGGATGATCTTCATATCAGCGTTCTAAAAACCGGCTTTCAACCAATCTGTTGAACGGTGTCAAAAAGCGCTTGAATTAGTGGAAGAAATTTTTATCCAATACAGAAATCTGGGAAGGATCTCATTAGCTCGAAAAAACGTTTAAATTTTACTTCTTTTATGGGGACAAGACTGTTCAGAAAATAGAGATTGTACAAGAGCTTATATATATTATATATTAATATATTATGCATTGGATTCATATCTGTGAATCGATTAAACTTGTTAAGTTTTTGATTTGAATATTAGGTCATTGAATAATGCATATTAGTAGTTTGGGCATTCCGTTCACTTTTAAACTTCCTATGATATGTTTATTGATACATATCTAACTTTTGCATATGAGATGGAATATTTTAAATTATCATTCGTATATTGAGTTATAGAAATCTAGGTTTTACATTTTTTTTTATATTATGCATCAGCGTGGAGCGTATCATCGGTTAAAATTTGATGATCTCTGACCACTTAAAAAATAATAATTAAGTCTTTGGAACAGCTCCTAAAACTTTCTCTCACATACAGGCACACATTTCAAACTTCAGAAGTAAAACCTGTGCCAAACGTTAAAAGAGAAATTATTTAATAATTTTACAAATAAATATATTTCGGTTGATAAACTGAGTGAAAATTTGTCAGGATTTTTAAAGCTTATGCTACGTCAAAATGCATTTATATAAAATTCTTAAAACTCTTGAATGCAGGATGTAATATTCAATTATGAATAATCCTGGAAATATACGAGTGAACAATCTGAATATTGTAAATATCAATTGTTAAATTTGATACTTCGCAAATCAAATATACAGGAAGAGTTTATGGTTTCACATAATTTGTGTTACGTGAAATAAGCTAAAAATGTTATTTTTTAAATTTCTATGTAACCTTTTTGCATTTATAATAAATATTATATAGCGTATTTTAAACAAAATATATGCACTATACATTATGTCTATTCTTACTAGGCAAGTCATTGTTTTATACAATGCTACCAATATATTCAGGATATATTTGTATTAAAATGATAAATGTCTCATGTGAATTTCCGCTTATAACATCGGTTGCTTTTAGAGTAACATATTTGCTTGAGTGAGATTTTATTATGCATATCAGTGGTTGTACATCATATTGAAAACATGTAAATATGATATTATAACTTACTTATTTTCTTTCTTTTTAATATCCGATATCTAAAATTGCTATAGGTCGTAAGAGATGTTTAATCTCCAAACACAATGAAGATAATGGAAAGATACTGAGTGATCGGAACAAAATACTTGGAAGCAGCGAACAATATAAAAAGCGATCAGAGAAGAATAAATAAATAATCGATCAAAAATTATAAGGAAAAATGGCAACAAATATAAAAACGACATTAAATAAAGAGAAGGTTTTAGTGATCGTGACTTGGCGTTTAAAACAATTCAAACTTTAATTTTTATCTTGTCTAACTTAATAGATATTGAGTTTTTAAGGCAAAAGAAACAAGGAAAATCGAAAGAAGTTGAATGTAATTATGTTAATATACTAAATGGGATAGACTGCTTTCTATGAAAATGTTAATGGTAAGGGTGGGATTAACCAATTCCTTATAAGAAAATGTTCAGGGGCATCTCGGCGTGGTGTAATGGTTATCAAGCTTGTCTCGCTAGATCAGTTACGACTGAAAAGTGACTTCGATCCTCACTGGGTGCTCTATACTTTCGGCCTTGTGCCACATCTAAGCTACGCTTAGAAGATAACTATAAGAAAATATTCAGCATTTATTAATCGAACTGTTAAAGTTTTGTTTCGAGTGATATTTATAAAATCTCTCTTCAAACAATTTTTCAGGAAAATATGTTTCTCTAATACAATAGTTGTTATTACTTTTTTTTAGTACTGATTGGGGGTTTCCTCACTAAATTTTGTTTAATGCATTGTGGACAGTCAGCATCCTGAAAATAGTATTTTTCTCTTTGTAGCTGCCGATGAAACTCATCAAGATATGCCATTACTCTTATTTGATAAGATTCTTTTTTTTTTATGATGTAGTGCGAGTAAACAAGATCAAAGTTCAGTCATTTTCAAAAGCCACAGTGTTCATTCGCTTAAAGATAATCTCAGCGTTTATCTGAGAACAAATTCCTATATAGCTGATAGTTTTGATATTTCTGCACGACATGCATAAGATCGAGAGAGTTATCAAGAACTGACAAGGCAATTGAAAGCAGAACTTGAGTTTTTAGATGAATGCTGTCTGTTTGCATTATCATGTGATGACGGACAAAACTACCTATGGCGCAGCCTATTCTGTGTTCAATTTCTTTATCTCCTATACTAAATTTCTTATAACTGATCCATACACGGAGGTATATGAATTGTTTAGCATAAATGAATTACACATTCTGAATTCTTAATGAAAGATTCATGGTTATGTGTCACCGCTGCTTTTATTTCAAAACTAGGTCCTATTTTCTCTTTGGTAAGTTGAAAGCTTTTGTTCTAGATATGAACACCGACCTTTGTCTCTGAGGATTTCCCATGTAATTACTTTAGATATACGTTATTAACCACCTTTCGTTTTAAACTTAGCACTAACATGTTTTCGCTAGGTTTTGTCTTGCCCCACTTCAAGTGACACTACTCTGAGTGCTTTTTAAATGTTTCGCAATGCATTAGTAGCATTTAATGAAGAGACTCTGTTTTTAGGAATTATGTAAGATGTTTCTTTTAGAAACAGTGTTTTGCTGACGAAGAATGAAAGTAATCTTCTGCTGAACCACTTTGCTGCATCTTCTATATTCTTCGATCCTTTTCACTCTTTTCGTTTAAACATATTTTGGCTTACTTGCTCTTTACTACAAAGCATAGAAAGGATGTCCGTTTTAAAGCCTCAGCCCGCAGCGATATCGTTGTCATTTGATATCGATTTTAGTAATTTTATTACTTTTTTGTGCTAACATGAAAAAACTGAAAGCGTCTAGCTTTGGTAAGAATAATACACAAAAAGGAAAGTAAGCGAGAATATTGTTTGGAATAGAGATAGAGTTGGAATCGATATAGGAATATAAAGATTTCGTTATATTAATCGAGTATGAAAAGAGCGGGAATGGGAAAATGTTGCTAGGACTAGGTTTAAAGAGGTGTGTAGAGAAAGTAAATGCAAATTCTGAAAGGAGAAAATGTCTGAGCTAGAAATAAGTATAATGTATTTGAATAACAGAAGGAAAAACAAAAAGAGTGAAATGACTTTAAACAAAAGTTTATAATTATCAACTCATTCATTCGTATTATTAAGTGTTCAGGCCAAAATACTGTATGACGTATCGACCATCGTCTAAAGAGTATACGAGCACATCGTAAACACCTGAAAACAATCGGCTTATGACCAAATGACTCTGAAACACCAGTTCCCGTACGATCACCGAAGTTAAGCAACGTCAAGCCTGGTCAGTGTCTTTTCTACAAATACTTTCATATTAATTGTTTGGACGATCTCTTTGCTATGACACCAAGACTTTTTTGAATTTAAGCGCAGTATTAGTCTGGCTTCGACATCTCATTGATTTACAGTTGAGATGGCCAGATGCAACCGTAAATTCTATGATAACTGTTTATTTTCTCGCACTTCCGGCTCCATACATTCCAGTCAACTTTAATCTGGAAAAATTTAAATGTCATGTAAATTGCTATCTACTGTCCTCCTGGTTACTCTTTCCTCTTCCCGATCATTATTAATGTTTCTGTTCCTATATATTCCTAATTATCCCACACCCTGTAATCTATTGTGTCTTAGTGACTTTATTGCTTTTCATGGGGTGATACCACTTAATTTATTTTTAAATAAAGGTACCAAGTTGCGCTACACCTTGAAAATACCAGATGCTGTAAATTTGTATGTACTGATGGTGTAATAGATAATAGCTCAGAATTTTTAATCGGAGATCCAAGTTTAAATTCATGTTGGGTTTGTTAAATTCACTTATGCTCAAATACCCTTAGAGACTCTATTATTCTATCAATTCTCCCCAACTATGGGTTAATTAATAAGACTTGTATCAGTAAAACATTATTGTCTAAAAAAATTCTTAGAATTTAAAAATAATTTCTAACTTTAAATAAATCTCAGTGGGTTAATAAGCTGTAGAAAATGAGTCAATGAAAGCAACCATTATGAAAAGAAAAATAAACTATTATATTATACGGACGAAGGTGTATCAATAAGTTCGTAACCTAACATGAAGATATTAAAGGGATTCTATCTGAAACCCTCACTCTATAATGTTCGAATTAAAATTATTTTCCACTAAATGAATTATTGTAAATGGAAACATTTGTGAGTGTTGTGCAAATCACTGTATTTTTTCACCGCCAGACTAAAGTTCTATTGATTTACCTATATTAGTTCCGTATGGAATTACAAACTATTTTTTAGTCAATTGTTTGTTCCTGCTATTACCAGGAACAAGTTGAAAAACATTAAATAGCGCATTCTGTCTAAATTTCTAAAATGAAGACGTATGATGTTTAGGGCATGATCTATTAAAAGACGTGTTCTATACTTGTTTATCAAGGTTAGAAAGTCACGATTTCGTAAATAAGAGCGTTGGTTAAGAGCGTCTAGTTATTTGGCAGCCATTGATTCAGTCTCGGTGTTTGGGAGTTAAAACCATGATTTGTTTCTACAGTAAATGAGCAAAAGGAAACCATATTTTGAAGAATTAAAATACTTCAAATAAAAAAAAAAAAAAAAAAAAAACGTTAATGAATATATCACAAGCTATGGATTAATTGCTATTCTCTCGTATGTATAGAAATAAAGGTTTAGTTACTTTTTACCCATGATAAGCATCATTTGTTTAGATATTTTCTATGAATTCGGATAATTTGAAACATATATATATATATATATATATATATATATATATATATATATATATATATATATATATATATATTGTATTAGGTAAGCCAATCAGTATTCAAACATATATTGTTAAATATAACAAACAACGAATATCTGTTATGTTTGATCATGAGTTGTTCGAAGCTTTGTATATTTGAATTAATTTCGGGAGAAAATAAAGACAAAAACTGTTCAATATTTGAACATTTTTTATTATGCTGTTCCCAGATCTAAGCTTTCGTCTCACTTGATGATGCCTCACTGTGATGATGGCTCATGTGAGCCGAAACCGTAGATCAAGAAGCATAATAAGAAATATCCAGATGTTGGATAGTTTTTGTCTTTAGTTTCTTTGCGAAGATAAAGCAACTATACAAAGCTTAGAACAACTCATGATCAAACGTAAAACGTTTGTTGTCTGTTATATTTAACAATATATGTTTGAACATATATATATATATATATATATATATATATATATATATATATATATATATATAAAAGATGTTATGTGTTTTCTATTTATTAACGTAAGAGATTTGATAACTTACACGATTTAGTGGGCGCCAAAATTTGAGTGGACACTCCGTTTATTTATCGAACAGCATATTTTTCCGCCTACCGATCTGAGTATTCGAGAAATCTTAATAAAGGAAACATGCCCTCTAATGACACTATTGGTCTTCTGCCTCTGGCACCTTCTTCCTCTCAGTAGTTAGCTCCGCTATCTTTCTTGAGTAATAACGAATTTACGAGATTTCCGGCTATCTATTGGTGCAAGTGCGTCGTTTCGATGAGTTAAATTCGGGTCTTCCAGACACTTACAATATTGGGATTGGTGACGAAATTTTGTGTGATCCCTTCTATGGACATTGTGTACCGTAGTTAAGAATGAATGATTCTCAGCTTACAGCCCTTTGTAACTTTTGAATCTTTGCTTACTAGGCCATCGTCGGGAATCAATTTGGAATAAGAATTTCTTTAATAAATTGCACAAAACTATTGATAACTCTAAGAAGTAGGTTTAATAATTATAAAAAGAAAAAAATAAATTGATGAATAAAATGTCTCTATTATTTACCGCTAAATCAAGTACTCCGTTTTGTGTGTGATGTTGATGTGAGAATCTAGCAGTAATTTCTATAAAATAGTCGAAGCGACTGCTAGTCATACACGTGCCTGTGTGTTCGCACCGCCCAGCAAAAATGCGTGTGTTTATTGTGAAACACCAGAAGTCTGACGTCTCCTTATCAAAACTGATTCTTCGTCTGTGGGTTCGGGCATGGTGGTCTCTCGTTTATATAGATGACTCCCACCCGAAAAAATTGACACGGACTTAGCTAATTTCTCCACCCTGACGATCTTAATATTAAGTCTGTTAATAAACAACTAACACTCGTTTTGTCTTTACAATTTTCTAACCTTTATTACTGTAAATATAATGACGTTTTGGAGCGAACAACATCAACATAAACAAATCCCAACATTAAGTATTAGACATAATTCAGATCCATTCTTTGTTTACAAGAATTTGGGTCTCACTTTTCTGTAAGAATACACACGTTGTAAAATGATAGTATAATGAAAACTAACTCCCGAATGTAATTTATCAAGGACATAAAATTCTTACCGACGGGAAGAGTATAGGGCGAAGAACCTTGGTTTTGATCAATTTTACTGAATCTTGTCTAGTTAATTATGGGTTAGATTCTACTTGGAACCGTAATTTAAACCATAATTTTTAAACCGTTTCTTTTCTCGTTTTGTTCTCAACCATTCAACCTATTCTCCTGAGACTTTTATTAATCATTATCCAATTAGTAGTCCCTCCGACACAGACCTGCAATTTTATGCAGTTGATCATTTGAACAGGGTAAGTACGTGGAACGCTCGATGTCTGCGAGGGCTTATCACCGTAATAGCCTAGATATGGATACATCTAAGTTATATTTAACGGATTCCTGTTTAATTCTATCTATCTATCTATCTATCTATCTATCTATCTATCTATCTATCTATCTATCTATCTAACCTAATATATATATATACATGTGTGCGTATATATATATATATATATATATATATGTGTGTGTGTGTGTGTGTGAAGTTGAAATTATATGAAGGTGGTAAACAATATAACATCAAAGCAGACCTATGGGAGGCAAATAAAACTACCATGTTGGAAACTGAACCTGCTGAAGTAAAAAGAATTATCGAAATCAATAGATTATAAATTTGTGGCTGTTATTGAGAAAAAGGGCCAAAATATTAAAATGCAGAGTATTCAAGGACCTATCATATATGTTTGTTATTTGTTATATTATAGGTATTGATCAATTTTTGATGATCTTGTTACCTTTTTCTTGCAGTAAAATGGGATTATTTGTTTTTGCCTAATATCTTCAGAGATCAGTATTTTGGGAATACATCAAATAACTTCAATAACTTCAAGAAAACATAGATATTATGTACATTTTTAACTCAGGATTGGTTTTGATATCTAAATTGATTCTTTAACATTTGACAAGTTCTTTTCAAACCAAATTTTAATTATTGAATTTTATATGACTTGCTTAATAACTTAAGACTGGACACACACACACACACACACACACACACACACACACACACACACACACACACACATATTCTAAATTCATATATATATATATATATATATATATGAATTTAGATCGTCATTTTACCAACTTGAAAAGTCGAGCGATAACATTCTAGCTAAGAAGATTGCTGGTTGGTCTATCTATCTATCTATCTATCTATCTATCTATCTATCTATCTATCTATCTAAATATTTATAGATAGTTAGATAGATAGAGAGAGAGAGGAAGAGAGAGAGAGAGAAGCAATCTTCTTAGCTAGAATATTATCGCTCAACTTTTCAGGTTAGGATATAATGACCGCTCTGAATTCATTCACCTGTAATCAACTGTCCATTTTTCTAGAAAGGAACCAATCTTTTTCAAAATCGATAAGTATCCTTCCGCAAACGAAGGAATCGAAATAAAATTTAGGGATGTTCACCAAGCCTTTTTTTTATCCGGTGGAGCAATCCTTAGAAGTCTTACCTGGATTCCTTATTGGCGGCCACAATCTTAACAACAAGAAATAGGCTAATCACACAGCGCTGATAGCAGCACACAGAAAAGAAACTACTACAACTCTAACAAAAGTTAATAAAGAGACACGAGAAGAAAGGAATAATCATCAATTGTATAAAAAAAATGTATAGTTAAAAGCCACCACAAAAAAAATTGCAAATTGGTGATACCAAAAATAAACAAGTACAATAATTTAAATACCTAGGAATTTTTTTAACGGACGATGGAAAATGCGACAAAGAAATCAAAAGGCGCACAGGGATAGCGAAAGACGACTTCCAAAATTTAAAGCAAAGTTCTAAAATACAATAACGTTTTATTGGAAACAAAGAAATTATTACGGAATTCTTATGTAATATTGCCACTCCTATATGGCAGGGAATTCTGGACCATCTCATAAAAGATGGAGAAGAGACTTGAGACAACAAAAATGAGATCCGACAGAATGTTACAGAAAATAACATGGATTGATCACGTGAACAAGTCCATTGATGGTTGACATGATAGATTCGTGAATATCCGAACTACCTCGACTCTATAATAATAAACAACAATTACAAAAAAAAAAAATAAAAATAAAAAAACTTAATAGCCAAAGATCTTCGCGGGCTGTAATTTTTAGAACTCTTTTTGGATTACCTGGAAAAATAGGATTTTCTTCATTTTGTTTTCGAGTTTCTTACTTTATCAGACCCCAAGTTACAACCAAAAACAGGGAGAGTTTTGGTTCTTAAATGCCACATTTCTCTATTCCCATCTCTAGATTTTTAATATTTGCTCAGTTTTTTTTTCCAAAAACTTTGCAGAGACGTTTCTTTCAAATGCTATTCCTATATAAGTCAGTGTGCAGGCATTTTTTCTGTCTTTGATAATAATATCTGGGTGATCTGATTGTATTGTTCGAACGTTGTTGATAGAGAATAATAATAATAATAATAATAATAATAATAATAATAATAATAATAATAATAATAATCATTTCCATTTCAATTGCTTTCTGTTGTATACAAATTTCTTCCCTCTCCCAACCAGAGATTAAGGTCAGAAATGGCTTTCCGGCATATTCCACAAAACCCCTAATGTCACACACATCTTACAAAGAAAGAGATCTTTTATTATTATTATAGTTGGGTCCACGTCTTCATATTTTTTAAAGATAATTAAATTCATGCGCTTGCGTATCTTTCTTATTATTTCAAAATAAGAAGCACTAAATGAAATGCTGTGACTTTTAGGCTAAGGTACCAAAATCTTATGTCAGATATTCCTATCAAGACAGGTGTTGTTTCAGTGTTCAAAGTTATGTCGATTTTCGTGAATTCTGGAAATGAAACAGTGAAGGCGATGAAGTCTTGTTCATGAAAAATAAAACATAAATAAATATAAAAATAGGAGGGGGAATAGAAAGGTCAAATTAGGGGGGGATTAATTAATAACACTGGCAAGGGCAAGTAGTAAAACCACATGAAACCATATAGATAGAATTAACCACTGACTTCGACACCTGAAGAAGACCTTAGGGTAGAAAGATTAAAACAATGAGAATATGGCAACCAGGATTAATTACGTTGATCAGCAAATTGATGTCTGGTGCATTTTAATTTGCAGCCAAGCTTCCTCAAAATGAAGGATTCTCATGTTACAAACGGTATTAAGATTTTCACGTAAGAGTTATAAAATTAGAAAGACAAATCAAAATGGTGAGAATGGAAAATGCCCCATCATCATTCAGTTTTTCTAAAAAGAAACATGAAAATTAGGCTTATGACGTTTTGAAAACGCCATTAATTTGTTTTACTTACTTTCAAACTTTTAGAAGTTTTATTTTTCAATTTTCTAATGATGCAATTAGATCGCAGTTAAATATTTTAACGCATTTAACAGTTTATAGCCGTAGCATGACCTAAAACTTACAAATAAACAAAAAAAGAAACAAGTTCTAGAAGGTGCCATATCTTTATATAAGTGTCCAATAAGTCATAGTACTTCTATACTTATATCCAATTTTAGAAATTTCATATTGGGCGAGACATTTATAAAAGAATAACTGAATTAAACCGTTCTGCATTATTTATGAACAAAAGTCCATCGAATTAATATACAGGAAATCAATTATTTTATAAAATGTCAAAAATTTATAACATTAAGGTACATATAAATAAAATCAAAAGAATAGAAGGATGACAGAATAAAAGTAGAAAGAAAAGACAAAAGGTAGAAAAATTAAGACAGAAAAAATAAAGCGAAGAAAAAGGAAGAAACAATAAAAAGGAACGAAAGAAAAGGAAATAATGAAATGAAAAGAATAAAGACGTATTGTAAAACGAGAAATAAATAAGAGAAAAAGAAAGCAGAAAGACAGAAAGAGAAAGTGTTATGTTGACGAGAGAGGATTTTTTTTGTTTGTTCTTCACGTGTGAGTTCGAAACTTCGTCGCCACTTGTTATGGTCCAGGTCATTGTACGCGGTGATGGTCCAAGGTAGAACCAATAAAGAAGAACTCGAACACGGATATGGAATAACACAGATATATTACAAACAGGAATATATACAGAGAAGTAGAAAGTGTTAGTACGAACAATGAGGTTTAGTAGGGAGAACAATGTAGTCTCGACCAGTATCACTATTCCAATGTTTTGTAGTAATTGTCTGAACGCGACTCTGTTTCGGACTGTCTCTGACTCGACTCTTGACTCGACTGACTGACTCGCTCTGACGGATCTCACTCCAGACTTCAGACTGAACGAAATTTAGTCACCCCACCCACGAGGGCATCATGTGGCACAAGGCCGGTTTAACGTGGGCTCGGCCAAAAATATGCCCTTTGAACCCGTATAAACGGGTTCAGGGTCGGGTTACCTCCGCGAAAGAGAGTCCGCTCTTCGGCGTAGCCTCGTTCGGGTTCCTCCCCGCCCGAAGGCAGAGAGTTCAACCGATCAGCCGGTCGCCTGACTTCGGGCTGAACTCTCTGCTTCCTCTTGAGGCGCAGTAATTATTACGTATGGAATAGTCCATTATGTTCTTATGGTTAAGGTCCCGTAACAGAAAGAAACAAGAAAAATAAGGTAGAAACAAAATGAAGAAAGACAAATTTGTTATTAATTTTCTACGGCGTATCAACCCTTTGAATTTTATTTAAAATCAGAAAATATTTTCAGATTGTAGGTAAATTATTTGAGATAATAAGAATTTAGTGATACAAGTCTTACTAATTAGCCCATAGTTGGGGAGAAGAGGTTGATTCATGCCTTTCCCAAAGGTATTTGCACGTAGAGAATAAAATTAAAAGGATTTGGAACTCGTCTCTCCGATTAACAATTTCAAGACATTATCCCTTGCATCACCCGTACATGCAACTTTGCAGCACCTGGTATTCACAAAAGGATATCAATCTAGGTGCTGACCTGGCTTGACGTTGCTTAACATTGGCAATCGTACAGGAGCCGGTGTTTTCACGTGATGTGGCCGTAGGCCCCGAACTCAGAAAAAAGACAGTAAAGTAAGAAATAATTAAAATATAATTAAATAGAAAAAGGAAAGAATGAAACAAACAGAAAAAAATAATGAAAGAAAAATCAAAGGAAAATGCAAGCCAGAGATAAAAAAAAATGAAATATGAAAGAAAGAAAAAGAAAGAAAATAAAGGGAAGAAAGTAAAAGAAGACAAAAACAGAAAGTAGACGAACAAAAACAAAAAAAAAAAAAAAGAATAAGAAACACATAATTAACAAAAGAAAGAAAAAATAATGATAAAAGAAAAAATAAGGTAAGAAGTAAAATGGAAATATGAAGGTAAAACGAAAAAAATGTTAGAAAAATATATAAAAAAAACAAAAGATTAAAGCAAGAAAAAAAATAAATGAAAAAAATGAAAGAGAAGGAACGAAGAAAAGAATATATGATTGACATGTACACCGAAGGAAAATGTAAACATATGGGCAAAAGTAAAATGGAGAAAAAGACATGCAATATATGAACACAAAAAAAACAGAAGGAAAAGGACAGAAAACAATACGGAGTATAAACGACGGATAGATAGATAGATAGATAGATAGATAGATAGATAGATAGATAGATAGATAGATAGATATTAATAGACTCAGATAGAGAGATAGACAGATAGATAGATAGATATTAATAGACTCAGATAGATAGATAGATAGATAGATAGATAGATAGATAGATAGATAGATTCATTTTACGGCTCATCAACCTTTTGTCGGCTATTTAAAACCGAAACATATTTGGGGATTGTAAGAATAATTATTTTTGCTTTTCGTGAATGAATAACCTTTTAACAATTTTGGGGAGGTAATGATGTGTTTTAGGTATAAGTCCAACTATTTAACCCATAACTTGGAGGAGAAGACATGGATTCATACTTTTCCCAAGTGTATTTGCGCGATAGTGAAATAAATAAGAACATGAGAGAATAATTGATTAAATGAAGAAATGAAAACAGGATAGACAGGGATTATACCCTTCATCCTCTTCTCTCTCTTAAGATTTAATTTCATTCTCTAACTAAAGCATCTTGCATTTCAAATCTTAGCCCCGAGCCTCAATTCACAGCGACTGTTGACCTGAAAAATCCACGCTACACTCAAAATGGTAATCAAAGTTTAAAGTATTTTTTAATTTGGGTCTTTGACAGATAAAATAAAATAAAAAAACATAACCTTTTCTCTCCACTTGCGATCAGGAGAAAATGTTCAATATAAAGTGACAACCATATCAATCAAGATTATAAAATGCTTCAAATATCAACGGCTGCATGACCCGACTAGAAACTCCTCGGGGCAGGTCATTGCCGTCCAATATCAATGCCTTTAGATTTCAGGGAGAACTACGAGTCTGCGAAAAATATAAGAAATGCTTGAGGGAATTGTCCCTGAAGCCATTGCAGAAAAGATTCAACGGCAATGATTGAAAACAGAGTCTATAATCTCTTGATTATTTGCTGTGCTAATGTATTGGAGGAAAATATAAAGTTTATTTGAAGAAATTCGACAAAATGTCCTCCAGCCTTTTCTGTTTGATATTGCACATATATTTCCTGACAGTATTAACTCGCTCCAAAATTATATAT
>CAHIKZ030005506.1:4597500-4725000 GCA_903632075.3 Acanthosepion pharaonis
ATGCGTGCGAGTGTGTGTGCATATTGATATAAAATGAAAGAACAGTTAAATTGATGATACGAAATTTTTTAGTATTTTTGTTTTTTATTTAAAAAAAACAGTGCTCGACACAGAAGTAGAGCCTAGATTACAATCATTTAAAAAATATGATTTCATCGCGACACATAGCAATTTCCGTGTCTCGATGGAATCATATTTAAAAAGAATAATTAAATATATATATATATATATATATATATATATATATATATATATGTATGTATGTATGTATGTATGAAAAAATATAGTCTTAAGATGTGCTATATCTATAGGATAAAGTGCTCAATATCAGAGATAGAGCGTGTGTAAATAAAAAAGTGAACATAGAAGTCAACATTTAGAGACTGTTTCATACAAGATGTAATCGTCAGGCCTGATGATTGCATCTAGCATGGAACTGTCGCCTCTAAGTATTGACTTCTATGTTTACTTGTATATATATATATATATATATATATATATATATATATATATATAAAAAGAAGAGAGAAAACGCGAACGTTTTTGGTTGTAATGTAGATTTTTAAATATATATATATCATGCTTTATATTCCATAATTTTGCAAAATTATGGAAAATATAGCATAATGTATATATATATTTTAAAAACAATCTACATTTCAACCAAAAACGTTTGCAGTTTCTCATCTTTTTAATACATACATTTTTCTCTCGTTCGAACAACCGTAACCACTTCCCCTATATATATATATATATATATATATATATATGTATGTATGTATGTATGTAGAGAGAGAGAAGGAGAGAAAGAAAGAGAAAAAGATAAAGAGAGAGAGGATCGCTAGTCTTTTCCTTGTTTTAGGAGAGGGAATAATCATCATTTCTAGTGCTACTTTATGTTTGCGATCAATTCTATTCGTTTTTAATTTCAAAATTAAATTGTTTTTTTTTTTTAAATTTGATTGAAGACGATTTTTATTTTAGAATTGTTCACCAGATTGTTCTCCTATTAATCCTCTCAGAGTGTTATTCGTTGTATTAATTAAAAAAAATATAATTGTTAACGCCAACTATTCATCTCTGACGAAAGGTTGACGAAAAGTTCCTTAGATATTTACCTTTTTCATAGTATTTAGATGCTTCTATTGCTGCTGTTGAAGAGTTTAATAACATTCCGTTTTATCAAATCAGTTTTCAAATACATATGTATGTATATATATATATATATATATATATATATATATATATATATATATATATATTACGCGTATATATATATAAAACGATAGTTGGATAATTATGAAAGCGCGTTTGTCCTGAAGATTTGAGAAGAAATAGAATCGTTATTTCGCTAATTATTCGGGCGACAGCGCACATTTCAGATGCTTTGATCATTCGATAGTTGATGGATTCTCTGAGTTTTCCTCACTATTTCGATGAAATTATTGGTAAGAATCAACTATGCCGAAGATTTGCTGTACCCGTTCTCATTCTCAAAAGACCATAGTCCACATCTTTCAAAACGGATCGTATAACCAATAACGAATAACTCATTTAATCGGATGTATATAGAATATGCATTTAATTCTCTTAATATTTCCTAATGTTCCAGAATCAATTGTCAATTCTTACGAGTATAGCATCCCGAATATAACTCTTCGTGTTGTTAGTCGAGGCGCATCATTTGAAGAATATGTTAAAATGGTTAAGTTAGGATTATTAAAAATAAACATTAATTAGGAATCAATAATGGAATTACAAAATATATCAATATTGATTTTTCTCTATTAGAACCTTAAAATGCCAAAAAAATAAAGAAAGAAATGATTTCCTTTTGAACGATGCGGATTCATCGATTTTTCTCTCTATTACTTTATCCGATCTCATCAGTTTCAATCAAAAACATAGAAGCAGCGAGGAAACACAACATCAAATGTTTCAATTATTTTATACCGTCACTAAAAAAATGCTACCTTTGAAAATATCTCTTCTGAAAGTCTTATTTTAATGAAATTGTAATTACCTTGCTTTAATGTCTAACCCAAACATCTACTTCCAATCATTGATTTTGTTTTCTAGATTTTTCCTTCTTCTTTTTCTTAATCTTTTTTTCTTTTTTTAGTTTTTTACCAAAATCAGTTTGAGCTTAACATATCTTTTAATGTGACTATTTCCCAGGGCACGTCAAATATATGCTTGTCAAAATGAAGCGTATCATTAACCCGCGTCACAGATTTTTCCCCACATTTCTATGGCGCTTTGCATATTTATATGAACAATTACTTATTTTCTCAACAGAATAACAAAGAAGTTTACCAAATAGTATAAACCGCATCGCTTGAAAACTTCAAAAGTAGGAAAATTATAATGGATATCACATATAATTTGAAGAGAGAATAATGACATAATCAAGACGTTTACTTTCCACATTAAATAAATGGAAAGAATTTTCCCTCAATAATTAAAAAAATAGAGAGATATCAGTGAACTTAAAAAAAACAACAGATTTTGCTATAAATAAAGAGAACAGTTTATACATTTTAACCGGTTAATACAGGCTGAATGTTTCCTTGTAAGGAAACGCCTAAACTCGCAGTTATCATTACTAATGGCAATGGGCTGGCAGAGTTCATTTTGATGGAGAAGAGATGTTGCTTTGCGTAAAATTTAATTTATTTACATTATTTACAATCCTAATCCTGGCTTCATATTTGTTACCACCATGACAACGTTTCAGCCAGTGCGATTCTCCAGCCTTCTTCAGGGAATTCAGATTCAAATCTTTATTTCATTAAGGTTGAGATTACTCTCGTTGAGTTGCTCATTTCTAGGGGTGCCACGTTTTTAGGTAACTTGGCTTCAAATTTAGTATAGTTATCAGTCTTATTTCCTGATAATGTCGTGTACAGACAAACATATTTACAAAAATTGGCACATTTGTACACACACACAAAAACAATTTAAAATATTTTAAAAATATTAGTGGTCATAACAAGCTTTTTAACAAGTCATAACAATCTTTATAACAAGCTTTTTCATTGATAAAGTTTTACTTCATTTAGGTTTAGTCGAGTTGTTCATTTTTAGGCGTTACACGTCTTGCTATAAGATGTCTAAGGTTATTTTAAAAAATTGCTTACTCGTTGTAGGATATTGGTTATTGAGATTGTCTAGCTGATTATTACCCACGAAAAGTGTTCGACTCGCAGATTGGGCCCCATATTTATAGCCATGTGTAAAACAAATCTATGATTTATTTTTAAGGACACATTGACAATACGTTAACGGGAGAGTTTCACTGACTATCACAATTAAGTGATGAGATGGGTCATCACTGTGTATTCCTACGCGTGTTATTGTGGCAAACGAGGCTGTAAATTTCTATTATATTCAATGATAATAGTCACGCAGATCTGTACAATTTAGTTGTGAGTTCGATTCTCACTTTTGCACTATACATTTGGCCTTGTGCAATTCTAAACAGAGATTAGAAAACAAAAATTGGACGCAATGGAAAGACAGCCATTAATAATCTTTTGGGTTATTGTTGTGGCCTTCATAGGGCTAGAAATGACAGAAAGAGAGAAATTGATTTAAACAAATATATTAACAGTAATACAAACATATACAAATGAGAGTGTTATAGCACGAATGTTCGGTCCAACTGTCAGAGCTGACTTCTGGAAAGTTCCCGATATTTATTTATATAATGGCACAAAATGTGGCACAAGGCCAAAATGGGGACTGGGGAAAGGGACGGTCTTCATCTGTCTTAACTTTAAACTTAGCTATCCCCAAACACTGAGCCAAACATACAAACAAAAATCCTAACACAAAAACAATGCATTCTTTCTTACCTTTCTTACTACATCCACCATAATACCTCGTGGTCTCTATGCAAATCCTAACTAGTTCCCATATGTACAATTCATTGTCTGTGTGTGGCGGGGGATAAAACAACTGCTGGAAAATTCCCTCTCCAAAAGGCAGTACCTGCTCTTATTTATAACTGGGAGAGTCCATGCGTACGTGGGTAAATTACCATAACAGATAACAGTGCTTGGATTGAAGAATCGGAGAGCCGAGTTCGAATTCCAGTGGAATCCATTACATTCACTTACGTGCTAAAACCCTTAGGAAAGGTATGAATTCTATTCTACTCCCAGCTATGGGAAATAGTAGGACAGACAAGGTTCTATAGCCTTGGATGGCAACTGGTCTAAAGCAAACAGAAATGGTAATGTACTGCGTGAAAAAATCTGCCTCGTCAGTCATCTATCGAAAGATCGCCTAAGCGTATATCACGCATGGCATATCACTGGCTAATAAATCTCAGCATGTTTATCCGCTGAATACATTTTTATTTTTTACATACAAACAAAGGAGAGAATGTAGATAACAATTTATTTAGAATTAAATTATAATCACATATTTTGTCATTTTTTTCATTTCCTCTTCTACAATCAAGGCGATAATTCCACAAGGACGCAGAAGGTGATAAGGAGTAAAAGAAAAAGATAATATTTTAGTGAGAACAAAATACTAAAGCAACAGGGTTTAGGAAGACGAGTTGGCGATTAAAGTTGCATTTAAATTTTTAACAATTGTAGGAAGGAGGGAAGCAGCAAATCGGAAGAGAGTTCCACAGGTGATAAGTTGGAGAAAAGAAACTGTTACAATACAAGTGGCGTTTGGATCTAAATAATTCAACAGTAAAATGGTGAGACCTAGTTGTAAATCTAATAGCAGGTTTAAATTCATGTAATCGAGGCACTAGGGGAAAGTATCCATCAGAAGTGTTGCCATGAAAATATATATAGAAAAGACAGAGGGAAGCCACGCCACCTCTGGGAGAAAGTGACAGATGTCAGAAAACCAGTTCAGAAACGATTACATTACACAGCCATTTATTTTTGTCAAGAATCTCAAGATAGAGAACAGGCGCACTAATCCAAATATGGCAATAGTATTCAGTGCAAAGATGAATGATAGATTTATAAATGTAAAAGATGGACTCTGACGAGAAAATCTTTTCTGGCGCGTCACAGTTAAACAACCATCTTAGCAGTAGAAATAGCAATTAATTAAGTACAGTCACTCTACTTCATGTCAATGGAAAATATGAGTCTAAAAAATCGTATGATATCTATCTATCTATCTATCTATCTATCTATCTATATATATATATATATATATATATATATATATATATATATATATATATGTGTGTGTGTATGTATGCGTGTGTGTAATATTAGTGGTCACTATATATATATACGTATATTTCAAGGGGATAGAATTCAGGTAGAACTCAATGTACAAGACAGAGCAAGAATATAGTATAAAAGGCTCAAACACTAATATTTCATGGTTATAATTTATTACATTGGAATCGTAATCATGATATAATTCACCAGACCTACAAATTCAAAAAAGCTTTCTGAATTTGTAGGTTTGATGAATAATACAATCGTGCCATATATATATATATATATATATATATATATATATATATATATATATATATATATAAAGGTGCAAATTAAAAAAATAATAATGTTTTTTTATGAAAGTATTTATTTATATATATATTTGATATTTCAAATTGACCTCTTATTATTATTTTTAATTTGCAACTTTTTCTATATATACATATTAAGAAAGTATACGTGGATTCTCATTATGCTATATATATATATATGTATGTATATTAGTAATAATATATATATATATATATATATATATATATATATATATATATATATTCCCAAGAGGATAAAATACAGGTAGACCACAATGTACAAGACAGAACAAGAATATAATATAAACGGCACAAACACTAATATTCCATGGTTATAATTTATTAATTTGAAATCGTAAACAAGATCTAATTCATTAGGCTTAGAAATTCAAAAAAGCTTTTGAATTTGTATGTCTGATGAATGAAAATAAAATCTGATCATATATATATATATATATATATATATATATATATATATATATATATATATATATATATATGAAAAATGAAAATAAAAGCCATATATATCGTATATATATATATATATATATATATATATATATATATATATATATATTTAACTTTATTTCACTCAGTTCAAACATGGGTTAGATATTTACTTGCTAGAAGCCTATTTCGTTTTCTTTCACTGAACAGTCTGAGCATAACTGCATTACATAAAGTAGTAATAACACTGAGGTTCGTCTGTCTTTCAATGTTTTAGGTTTATACACGCATATATACTTATTATTATATATATTAATTTTAGTTGTTGCACCTGTTCGAGTTGATATCCCTGTATATTTTCTTAAGCAGTAATATTATAAACAACCTGCCTAGAGTGAGAAAGAGAACGTACTAAAATTATTGTACATCCCGACAGGAATATAAACTATATTCCGTTTTCAATGAAGGTACATGTTCATGGGGGTGAAGAGTACAGTTGACAATTTGTCCACGTGACAAAGCGAATTTATTTCCTTTTATGGAAACTTTTTATCTCTAGTTGAGAGTAATACGAATCTATATCTGTCAAGTTCTTTTACGTACATAAACACACTAATTTAAAAATGGATGGTTTTAAAACTTAACGTTATTTCACTCAGAAGTACCGCCATTGAATATTTTACAAATATTAATCTATACCCAGATTTATTACCAATATCACCATATCACCATTCCACTACTCTCCCAAGCCAACGTACACAACTATAACAAGAAATCAAAAGAAAATGGTTGAATCCGTCAACACAACAATAAAAACAATATTTCTACACGTGAAAGAATTTTACGTAATCTTCAGTTGACAGTATGAATACAATGGCGTTTTCTAAATTCTTGAAGTTGATAAGGACATTTTGTAATGGATAAATTATACTACTCAGTACAAGACTGTGTTTCTTGTCATAAATCAATTACCTATTTTCAAAGATATTACCACCTCCTTGTGTAGACGCCTGACGAGTCACTTATCAGAACAAAGTGCAATAAAAAAACAAACATCAATTTACAAGAACTCTTAATAAAACTTTTGGTCGGAAACACTAAAATTACCGAAAACATCATGCTATAAAACAGGCCCTATATATCGAAAGCGCCAAAAGCCCTTGGGACAATTGAAGATATGGACAGTCTTTGTAGACCTTAACTCCCACCATGCGGGAAAAATGTAAAGACTTTGGAAAATCTAAATAAAAACTTAATAATATTTTTCTTCATATGTAACGATATATGTTTTAAAGAATGGTTGTTATCTAAATATATATTAATATATTCATGTATGCATCTATATATGTATGTATGTGTGTATGCCTATAGCTTGATAGGTTATTGATATATTAATATAACCCTTCACTTACCATATAAGTACATTTTAGTTTTGACAGAATTGCCCCCAACAGAAGAAATGTTTACAGAGCGGTTTCAGTAGAAAAATAGTTCTATGCTTGAAATTTTCGAGCATTGAAATTTTGAAAACGTTGTCCAAACAAACGAAATAAAATGGCCAACCTTACGCTGGTTCTTGCTATTAAAGTACGAGTCAGAAGAAGTCTGTATTGCTGATCTAAAGCACAAAATCTGATGGCTACTAGAATAGAAGAGCCGTTAGTAAGGAGTTTTACATACGAACAATATCACTACTACAATACGTATGGTATAAATACACTATTAGAGTCTTTTAATCTGTTCGCACAACACTTTTCTAATATTGAAAAGCGACGCTCATGTTCACATAGAACAGAACTCAATCGTAGAGAGTGGACTCGCTTAATAAAGTGGTAACATTAACTTTATATCGATTTCAGTTGGAATCGAAGTGGAATCAATCAGAAAGACGTATTGATATTTCCACAGTTGCAACGCATTTGTCAGGTAGTCTGCATTTCATAAGACGAACTGTTATTCGTTGTCTGCTCAGGCGCCACATGTAGCTGCTTTCGAACTGCGGCTTCTGACGTTAGACGTCTGTGTTCTGTCATACAAGCACTTGATGGAAAGCCATATCACTGACACAGATATTTGTCTGGATGTAACAGCAACAAGATATGACAGGTATTCGATGATGCAGGTATCTGTTCCCTTACACTCGCATAAGCAGGTGCAATTGCATTTATATATATAGACATAAAGTGTTTGATAGATTTCTTTTTAAACACACACACACATATATATGTCTATCTATATCTATATATATATATATATATATATATAAAATACATATACTTATATATAAATATATATATGTATTATATATATATATATATATATATATATATATATGTGTGTGTGTGTGTGTGTGTGTGTGTGTGTGTGTGTGTGTGTGTGTATTTGTATGTGCAGATAGTAATATTTATTGACAGATTCCAAGATATTCATTAAGAAATATAGACGGTTATCTGTGTATTTGTACACAATAAGAAAATAAACTTTTTTCTTAAAAGATTCATATTTACGTAGATATGGAAGTTGCGAATATAACATTAAAGATAGATATAAGCTTTTCGTAGAAAGCAATTTTTTCTTTGCTATTTATTTATCGATTTACCTATATTTGCTTTACCTAGTGTTTGAGGGGATAGAGGTGTTTCTTTAACCAATACCAGTTTTATGCTTTTGAAGTAGGAAGTAGGTAAAACATGAAATACTGATTTGTCAGACTGTCGATCACTTTTATGTCCGTAAATTTATGTGAACGTCATTACCCCTTGCTGACAGTAGATGTTGGTGCTGGTAAAACTTAGAATGACTGAAAGCTACAATACTACAAATAGGCCCCGATGATAAACCCATTTACGATAATTGCTATCTATGCATAAAATGTCTACTCTTAAAACCTGGAAAAGAGAAACTCACTTAGTTTAGTTATTTTTTTTAGATGTTAATCATTTAATGAGATGGAAAATTATCACATGCTGTTACACGAGTTGGACAATTTTGCTGTTACACACTGTATAAATAAACATACATGCATGCATGCATGTTTTTAAGAAAGTAATAAATTTTTAAAAATTATCAGATATTATCATTTTAAACGTCATTTCATTTTAATGCCTATATTTTAGTACTTTTTGATAAATAGATGGAACATCTACTCAAATATGGATATCCACTAAAATAACTTTTAAAGTGTTAAATAAATAGGCACACACACACACACACACACACACACACACACACACACACACACACACACACACACACACATATATATATATATATATATATATATATATATATATATATATGATGAAATATAGTTTTAAGATATGATTTATTTAAGTTTACATAGCCTCATTCTCCGGGATATCACATATGTAATTATATGCAGCTAGACACAAATCAACACCGAATAGCGACCTTCCGTTTCATCCTTGAAATGTTCAAGTTATGTATTTTACATAACAGTAATATATATCACTTTTATATGTGTATATATAATGATGTATAATATATATATATATATATATATATATATATATATATATATATATATATTAAGTGATGTAAAATAGGTTTTCTTCGCTACACAGGAATTACCATGTTTCAAAAACTCAGTTAAAAACTTCAAATTTAATTATATAATTAAATTAAAAGCATTAGTTCTGTTTCATCTTCAAGCGAATATTGGAATAAATGTTTTTTTTAAATTTACTATGTTTTAAACGCACATTAATGTTTTAATTTAATTATATAAGTTTTTAACTTCAGTTTTTGAAACATGGTAATTCGTGTGTAGCGAAGGAACCATATTTTAAATAAATTAATTTATAATATTTATGCTCTGTAAATATATATTGAGCCCTATTTTGTAAAAATAAAAATATCAATTAAGAACACCGGATTATATACCTTACTGTTCTTCCATTTTAATATATATATATATATATATATATATATATATATATATATATATATATATATATATATATACATTATTCGTAATTAGGCGACATAATGCTGATCAGTTATGAAAGAATTAAAAAAAATATTAAAAAGAATTTGGCTACATGTGATCGGACGATTTGGTTGTACCTTCGGAATGAATCTAAATTGGAGAAAATAATAAAATTTTGTGGAATTCAATTAAATTATTTTTTAAATTCGTAAAGGCAAAATTGAGAGAACATACTATCGTTTGAACATTTATGCTTATATTCAATATATAATAATTTAAAAAAATAAATATAGCAGTAAACTCATAGAACCTTGTTTATAAAAAAATACGCTGCTCAATAATAGAGAAATTTGCACCCTAGATTCAAATATAGAGAACGAACAGAATCGTTTAAATTTTTGCTTGTAACATGCTTCATTGCCAGATAGTTTATTAATTTCTGATATATATATATATATATATATATATATATATATATATATATATATATATATAATTTTTAAAAAACATATTTCATTTATTTTCAGTGAGACAAATTTATTACTTCAAATTTTATTTTTAATACATCTCTATATTTTTAAACAGTGAGAATTACGTTTATCGGCCCGCATAGTTGATAAAGTCTAAAGAAAACTTTGCCCACCGACATAGTTTGAATCTACATCCCCCTTTGCAAGAGAAAACTTGTGTCTTCGTTTTCGTAATTCTTCACATGTAATTTTACATAAGTTACTTAAAAATCGGAAAAGAAAACCGAAAACTTTGTAAAATATCAACATGAAAAATGCAAATATGCGCACGATATAATACAGATAATGTAACATATCCTAGCAAATATATATATGAAGAAAAATATATACGGAAAAAACAAACAAAAATCCTTATATACAATTTATACTGTTTTAATGTTAATATGTCAACGTTGGACATTTCGGTCTAATAAACCATCTTCAGGACATATTCATAAATTATAACATTATCAATACAACATGACAAAGACGATGTACATAAGAACAAGACTTAACATATTAACATTAAAACAGTATACATTGTATATAAGGATTTTTTTTTTTTTTTCCGTATATATTTTTCTTCATACTGTCGGATCTATATCCATATATTTGCTTATATATATATATATATATATATATATATATATATATATATATATATATATATATATATATGTATATATATATATATATATATATATATATAGAGAGACAGACAGACAGACAGACAGAGAAATTAGGGGGATATGAAAAAGAATAATTCATTGAATTTAGAATAATGCTCAGCAGAACGCAGAAAGGACTGGACAGGGGTTTCGGGCTAATTTTTTTAGGACATATCAGCTGGGCGCATCCACTAGCGTGAATCGAACCTGGACTATTACGATATGACGCAAACTTCATACCCATTGGATCAACGTATCCCGACGACACAAAAAAAAATATATATATATATATATATATATATATATATATATATATATATATATATATATATATATATATATATATATATATATATATATATATATATATATATATATAAATTGACCTATTTTGACCTTTACTTCATACTGTCATTGATTACTATATTACTGTTAGAATAATATTAGATAAAACAGGATTAATATTAACAGTATAACTGTTAAAAATTATATATGAATAAAATATAGTACTACTAAATTTTCAGGTTACCAAATCTCTTTTATTGTCATGTTTTTTTTCTATTTTAAAATATAAAGCGTTCTTAATATTCATGAATTGTCCCTTTTGAACTAACATATTCATATTGTTTTTAAATATAAAGAGTTGTTATTATTTCCGACAAATCCTTTTTGTAATTTTATTATTTTCCTTTTGAAATATAATGCGTATTAATATTTTTGACTAATCCCTTTTGTATTAACTTTTATCTATTTTTGACATATAAAGTGTCAGCAATCCACCAAATCATTTTTTTTGGGATAATCCCTATTTATTTTTGAAATATAAAGTGTTGTTGATATTTCTGACTGCCTTGATATCTTGATTACATAAGAGAACATTCCAGTAGGGAGGAGAATGTTGTTGGATTGTTGGAATTTACTTCAATGTCAATGTAATTTACTTTGGCCTCGAGAAAATCAACGTTGAGTAATCTTTGATGGCACATTTGCTTCTCAAATAAATGTATTTAATTGCCGTGATTAGCTCAGATGCACAATTATATTTGTCCGATTGAAAGCAACTAATTAGACGCGCTTGTACCCAGGTTCAAAGCTCCCAGAATGTAAATTGGAAATGATAATCTCAAACGATTAATGTAAATATCTTTTCTAGAAAATCCTCGAGATTGCATGACATAAGTCTACATGTATTCAAACAAAATCTACGCTTTTATAAAGAATATATGTATAATTATTAAGTAAATATAAACTAATTCAACACTCACACACACAGAGATACACACAGAGACACACACATGCACACACACACACTCTCACACACACACATATATATATATATATATATGAGAGAATATTATATATAAATTTCTATATGTGAAATCAAAGTTAAGCAAATGAGTTCGTTTCGTCCTGTAAAAGTACTTCATAAAGTTCTATATTTTAGATGGGGGAAGCATGTTACACAAGAATTTTACCCTTTGTTAATCAATTGCATAATATATATATATATATATATATATATATATATATATATATATATATATATATATATATATATGCATGCATGTCTCTCTCTCTCGCTCTCTCTCTCTCTCTCTGTGTTTGTGTGTTTCATTATGTGTGCGTGTGTGTATTGCAATGAACTTGCATAATTATATTTACCCATTATAAATTGCTTTATATATAAGGAAATGGAAAACAATATTACACACACACACTCACACACACATACAAACACACACACACATATATATATATATATATAAAAATGTGTATGAATTACAATGAGGTTCCATAATTTTATTTATGTAATGTAAATTGCTATTTATTCGCATATATGTAGAGTGGCGATTCCATATCAAAATTATATCAGGCTACGGAGCAATTGATTCAGTCTTGCTATATATCATTGTAACTTCTTATCTATGTGAGTTTATGGACTCTGTTATTTCTGTTAACAGAAAAGTTAATTCAGAAAATGACTCCAGAGAATAAATATTTCCCACTAACTTCTGCGAGATGAACGTGTTTGCTCGATATTTGTCTATATATATATATATATATATATATATATATATATATATATATATATATATAGAATAAATGCATTTTAATCTGATGTCTCGGTGCAGAGAAAATATGAAATTTTTTTGTATGCATTCAAAATATTTCATAGATTTTTTTTCTGTGTGCATAAGAATATTAACATTTGAGGTCTGTTCTTGCTTTTACTTTGAAGACCAAACTTCTTTTTTCTAATTGATTTATTTCATTTTCTGATGTTTTACTGATTCCCAGAAGAAATATTCTTTTTCTACATATTATAGTTTTGTCAACAATTGAAATTCAGTAAATAATTTTAGTTGTCCCTGAGCGTAATAATCTTACAATAAATACACAATCACTCCATTTAATCAAAAATAAATCATTCATGTGTTTACTCGTGATGATGAACGTAGACTTAAAGAGTTTCACCTGTATTGAACGACTGCGTATATATATATATATATATATATATATATATATATATATGTTTTTTTTTCAAATAAAACAAATTGTTTCTACTATAGATTTCTTTTAATCATTTTACCCAAGCAAGGCAGTAAAGGCACTAATACAATGTGTTAGTTAGAATATGAAAAATTAGGAAAAAAACAATAACGGAAGAGTAATCAGTAAGACTGTAGATAGCGATTGAAATTGTATTGAAATCATTGAAAATCAACGTTGACTGGAAAGCATGGGACGAGAACAACGTTCGACAACCGAGAAGCGAAAGAGAAGAAACTCTTAGCGTAGACGTTATGGTTGTATCTAGCCAACTCAATGATATTTTGCTGCCAATCCAATACGTAAAGTCCAGTTACCATCGTGGAAAGTTCACCTGAATAATTGTCATGAAAATTTTAATAGTAAAGACACAGGGAAGCTACATTTTGTAAGCTGGCACCTCAGCTTTGTCAAATTATCACCTATATATTAAAAAAAAATGACTAGCAATACATTTTTGAGAAAAAAAATATTACCAGCAATACAAATCTTGTCAGCAAGAAATAACCCATTGAGGTTGATATGCCGTAAAACAAACCAAACCAAACCAAACCAAGTGACTGAAGCTGAGACGCCATGCCTTATGAATATGAAGTTCCTATCTAATGGACGATTGAAACGAAATATCAACGTATACTGCTACGTGGTCCGAATTGACAAGTGAACAGAGTTACGAAATCAAGTAAGGAAGAATGTTGATCAGAATTATCAGAGAAACGAGTGGGGAAATCCACGATTTTTTTTAAGAGACAGAGCAAAGGAAAAATTGAAAGTCTCAATATCGTCAACATCAGTAACATTAGAATAGTTAAGTCACTTGTCGTGATCTTCATTAAAATCACCAAACACAAAAATGTTGGCAGATGACTGAAGGGAGAGGGAGTAATTTCTATACTATCAGAAATTTTGACTACTATATTTCAGACCTGAGAAGAAGGAGAAAAATAAAGGAACGTGAGACAGGTAACAGTGGGGAATAACGAATGTTGAAAGTACAAGAAATACTTAACTGAGGAATCGCGAGACAATTCCCTTGCGTCTAGAACATTTTCCCGTATATAAAGACCAACTTCGTGCATATACAGTAGCGGCCATAATATATGGAACGGCAACAACAAAGACATAAATATGTGTATTACTTAAAAAGTAATGCATGATTAGTAATGAAATTTTTACCGAATAAAGATTAGGGTGTAATGCATAAATATTATACAAAGTTACAAAAAATTACATAATAGAAGAATCCTTTGTTGTTTCCGTTCCTTATATTATGACCGCTACTGTATATGTTAGAGGTTATTCAACAAAAAGGAAGAAAACATGGAAAAAAATAATTAATTCGCAGCAATAGAAGAATTTAAATTAGTTTTTAGAAAGAATTCATTGAATGTTAAAGACATGCTGTAAGTATTTCCCGTGCCTTTGTCTTTATCTTGTAAACATTAAGGACTACATATCCTAAATTCCCATAATTAGAAACCTATAATTAATTCGGCTATTATTGTGCCTATCTTTATTACACAGAACAAGAAATAATATGAAGCGGGTACAATTGTGATTAAAAGAAAAATAAGATCTCAAAATTTCAAAGAAGTAGTACAAAAGTTCCAAATTTGGAACATAAAAAATTCCAGTTCTTTTGATTCTAAATGCTTTCTCCAACATTCAATTTAGTTTGTATGCTTAATGCAAAAGAGAAAGATTTAAAAAAAATCCCCCAAAATATAAAAGAGTCACATCTTGACAATCTACGTAGATAATACTACCTGTCAAATTAATAACAATTAAATTTGAAATATATCATCTAAAGTTAATATTGCGTTAAAAACAGTTTGTACCATTTTCCATTGGGTGGTGTTTAAACATGGGATTGCATTTCACACCTGACTGAAATTTAAGAAATATACACATATTATGAATGCTATTCCTTCGCCGCGTCTTTCTATATGATTCTTGTGTAGATTGTGAAATTTAAAGTTTTTGACTGTAAAAGTGAACATTTGAGGAAAATGAGATGCTTTTTGGCTTTTGCTGTTAATTTAATTCTGGAAATAAAAAAAACGCAGTGAAAAAGCAAAAATTTCATGTATCGTTTATGTAGATGGTGTCATCTGTGTATGACGATAAACTACATCAGCGTCCAGGGTAAGACGATAAACTACGCCCGACAGCAGAGCCTCTGAGCAGGAGACTTTGAGAAGCGTGCAACCACCTCTTAATTGCTGATGTTCCTAGGTTCACCCTTACACGGGGTGCTAGAACATGTTAGGGTGTAAATAGTTAACCTCCACCCAAACCGGGGTCAAATTCCATGAAAGTGTAAAAATGGGATATACAACAGAAATAGTTTCTCAAAAATTTTTACCAGCAATAAATTTTTTCGAGAAAATTTATTACCAGGAATACATTACCAGCAATACAGTTTTGAAAAAAAAATATTACCAGCAATATATTTTTGAAAAAATTATATATTTTTGAAAAAAATTACCAGCTATACATTTAAAAAATACTAGCAATACGTTTTTGAAAAAAAAATATTACTAGCAATAAAAATCTCGTCGGCATTAAATAACCCATTGTGGTTGATATGCCGTAAAAAAACAAAAACAAAAACAAAACAAACAAACCAAACCATAAGTTGTTCACTACGTACAGAAGTGGGCATATTTATAGAGAAAAATAATGTTCCGCGATGCATGCATTAAATAGAAATGATAATTAAAACAAACGGGATATCGCAGAGATACTTCTCTTATCTCATTGTTGTAAAGTATTTGTTACGCGAATCTCTACTCCCTAGGTGTTTATAGATTTAACAGAAATAAAAATGAAATGGGACAAATATTCATTTCCGATTTTCTGCTCAAACAAGAAAAAAATTACCCATTTTGAATATATTTTTTACTGGGGAAGAAAATGGATAAATTAAAACAATGTGAAGCGAAGCCATTGCCAGGAAATCGAAATAAGTGAATATTAGTCACTCCAAATGACATCCGAAAAAAATAATTCTGTGCCACTAGTGTGATTGGAAGGGAATTGGATTTTACTTACAAAATCAGACAAGGAACTCAGACAAATACTGTTCCCAGCTGTAGGTATTAAAATCAGGAATTGATAAAAAAAAAAAAAATAACCCGGAATTGTGTAATCGGAAGGCGGTCATCATCCACTAGGACAAATGACATTATCTTGTATCTCCGATAGAACTTGTTATAGCTTGAATACAATCTTCTAATATATCTGCACCATTAAACTGACCTTGCACCTTCCGATTACTAACTATTTCGATACCTACTGCTAACGGGAAGAATGTCAATTCTATGGAAGCCTGTAAAAAACATTGAGACCAGTTCATCAGCCAGAAAGAAAATTGCAAATCCGTGGTTCAATAAATCGATGTACAAATATCTAAATATTGATTTGAATTGAAATTAAGGAACTCTATAATCTTCTGCTGCATCCCAATATAGCATTTTTCAGTTACTTCATTAAGAAAAAGAAATTTAATTAAAACTAAATATAATAACAACATCTTTAAACTAGAAGCATGCAATTTACAAAATCGACTGTAAAACATGTTCAAAGACTCACAAAAGTAATTCCTCTAGGCGTTTAATAGAAGATTATAAATATGAAATGTTTATTTTTAACAGAACAATACACTCAGTGATATTAGGTATTCATGATAATACGTCTGGTGATTCGTCCTGGGTATGAAGATAAACTACATCCGGCAGCAAGCCCTATGATTGGGAGATTGGAAATTTGAAGAGCGTGGCATTGATGTTGTTCCACGATAAACTCTGACCGGCGATGGTAGCACCTGTTAGGTTCCCCGCTATGGACAAACAAACATCAATAGTATATTTTTATAGTAAAACTACTAACAATACAATTTATGATCTACAATATATATATCTAAAAAAGACATTTACTCTGAAATTATAAAATTATATAGAAAATATATGTAGTTGAAAGCATAAAATCACGTAAAAAATATTTTGGCATTAAATAATCTATATTGGTGCTGATATGCCGCCAAACAGAATGAGCCAACATGAAACAACAAACATGAAAGACACTTTCATGACATTATTCCAAATAATATCCTACAATTTCTTCAAGAAATCAGTCTTCCAAAATATAACTTCAGTAAAACTACAACATAACATAAACATATCACCGCCTCTTGTAATCATGTTTACGCAAACATGTATATGCACAAAAGCTGAGTATCATCTACCATGTATTCAATTGTGAAAGCAGAATAATGAATATCATATTTGTATTACTTCAAAGCTCTTAAGTAAATTAAATTTCGCCATTAAATAACCCATAAAGAGTTGATATGCTGTTAAATAATTTAAATTTAAAAAAAAATCAAATCAACGTCTGATCCTAATTTCTACTTAAAAATGCATTTTTAATTAAAAGTGAAAGTCATATATTAAAACGAAAATATATTGAAATTGCATTAATTTTGGAATCGTCTGCAGTAAATTTATGTCGAGTATCATGCAAAATATATTCTTTTCTCTCAAAATGAATGCCCAAAATATACGAGATAATTAAAAGCATTAACGGCCAAAATAAAATATATAAAGCAAAATCTGTATGAGGTCGGATAGGTTGTACATCTAGATGAAGGAGATGCCATGAAATTAAAAATTAAATTTACAGCTAAACGTCCCTGTATCATTAACGTTTTCAAGTGAAAATTATAACCGGCATTGGGTGTTTTTCTTTTCCACAAGTACAAATATAAAACTGAAACCTCTGATAAAACCATTTTTGGTGTGAAGAAATTTTTTTCGAGTGACGAACTTCGTTTTGCTTCCTGCCATTAGACAATAAACTATAAGTTTTATATATAGATGCGTATATGATATCGTCAAATACCCGAAATAATTTCTTTATAATACTAAACGGAAATCCTACAAAAAACACAGAAAAAAATGGGAATTTCCACAGAAAACATTAATTCCATTTACCCTGACAAAATTAGGCACACAATTCTAACTACCTTCTCCATTACAGCATTTTTCATAAAAAAATGAATTATCCATCCTTTATCTAAATTTCATCAACGTTACCTTTAAGTCTATAAGACATATAGTTCGCAATAAATGTAATTACAACAACAGAACAGAGGTAAAAATATACAGAATAAAATGTGCCAAATTCCTAAAGATTTACATCATTGAAATCTCTATCAATCTAAAAAAAAAAAAAAAAATCAAGAGCATCGCAGAGAAATGCTGCATAACCATTCTTTGGATGCACTGGTAGTTAACACTAACAATTTTGCCACAACTTCAAGTTAATGAGTACAAGGTGGACCAGGAGAGAGAAAATATTCACTAAGAAGAAAATGGCTTGAGATGTGCTGATCACACAGTTCCCAAAGATAAACCTAAGACCAGGCTCATACATAATATCACCGATCATTGCAAAAGCAATAGTTGCAAAATGCGGTATGAGAGTTGGTGGAGAAAGTAAGGACGATCTTCTCGGAGTGGGATAGTTTCGAGTCCAGAAATAAAAACAATAAAAAACAAATCAGTTTTGTTCTTTCATTTAAACCAAAATACGGTAGCCTAGCAAACAAACATTAATGGTCTCAATATAAAACAGCCCCCAAAATTTGTCTTTCTTTCTAACCGAAAGACGCCCACCTAAATGTGTAAAGGCTAAACGCGCAGTCAATAAAAAAAATATTTTGTCTCATTTCTGCACATTTGTTTGGATTCTATATCTTACTAAAATACATATCATATCTTCCAAATATTTATTCTTTAATGATATTCCAAGGTTTAAATGCCAAATACCATTTGACTGACGAAGTCTATAATCTAACTAAATCTCTCTTCCCAAATCAATAGATTTTCCATCCAATGTCTCGGCCCATAAGCTGTTGGATTTCTTCTGTTCTATACTGAACTCGAATTTAAAGTTTGCGTAATATATTAAAATTCCTTACTCATTTAAATCTCTTTTTTACATGGCATCTACTCTTATTTAATTTATTATTATTATTATTATTATTGCTGTCTTCGAATTTGCTATTACCTTGACGCTGATCGAATTTATAAAGTTAGATACAATATGCGCTTGTGAAAGCTAAATAAATTATTTTATATATTGTTCGGATCATTGTTTTAATGTTTTGTCACATCGTTTTAATCAATCAAACCGATGTGATAAAAAATTAAAACAATGATCCGAACAATATATAAAATAATGAAAATATTTTATCAGGAAACCATAATATAAAAATATTACATATGGGTTTTAAGTAAAAAGGTCTGTAATGTTATCAACTCTGTCCTGGGATCTCGACTTCAGTCACATTCTCACAGCTGTGACGTAGTCTCCTTCACTTTTTTCGATAAATATTTTCATGACAATTGTTCTAATGAGATTGTTAGCTCGAATGCCTGGATTTGGGCATACTACTTGTAGAATACCTAAGGACGATACTGGACATTTCCCCATTCACGTAAATACAGTATGTGGCTCTGCAGTTGGAGATTCACTGTGGTCATCCACAGTGCGCTTGTCAAACACTCTGCCTCCGGGTAGAAGGAACACAGACGAGGCTATGTCGAAGGGCACATTTTCGTCTGGGATGGTAGACAGCTACTCGACTCCGTTTTTACATGGTCTACGTGGAATTCTTGACAGGGCCTGTGACGTCGTCCCCCCTGGTCGTAGCGTCGACTGTGTCATTCGATTCCGTTCGCGACGCCAGCTGTTCGCTCCTCGCTGCTCCAAGTGTGACGTTCTAACCCTTTGGTTAGATAAATACCAGCCTCGTCGTTCCCAACCCGCTTCCAACGCCTGGTTACCAGGGTAACTGCACTGATCTCCGGTCTGCCTACCCACGTTGTGATTAGATCTTAGACAGACGGGATCAAACAGGGATTGGGCCGTATGCAAGCTGAGTCCAACGGGGATGATAACACACAAGAAAAATAAAAACTCACAAGGTCAAAAATATTGAAGAAAAAGTTAACAACTTTTTATATCTAATTGCTCGTTACACAAGATTATTCCTACCTCCCGACCCGTTCTGTGGACTGTGGCACCACGCTTCTACCAAGCAACTTTAAGGCTTCGAGTTGCCTGCTCTCTAGAAATTTGCATTTCGGGGCGTGGTTTGGTTTCAACACTGGGCGCTGATCTCTACCTGTCGTTCACGGCTGATCTCTCTCGCCGTCCGTGGCTGCAACTCTTCTCTCTTCAGAGTCTGAATTATTGGTCACTCATCCCGCCGTCAGTGCGCGAATTAACTTTTTCTCTTCGGCTTGCTCTGATTCCAACTTCTCCACTTAGGCCAAACGGGCTGCTTCACGCCCGCCGCCCGCGCTCAAACTCCCTCGCCGTCCGCGGCGCAACTCTCTCTCGCCGTCCGCGGCGCAACTCTCTCTCGCCGTCCGCGCTGCAACTGATTTCTGTCGGTTGGGGTCTCGCTTTTATTGATGCAGTCAAAACTGGGGTGGGTCTGTCGGCGCCAGGGTTTTCTTGATAATTCTAAATACGTATCCACCCTTCTTATTTCTGGTTAGGGATTTTCCATTTTCGGTAATTCACTTTCACTTCTACTCCCTTACTGTGCCTCTGGGGGGCGTATACCCGCTTCCCCGCTCCTTCGTATGTCATGTGACCGCTCTCGGCCAATGGGGTCTTGGTCGGGCATCTTTCCTCCTCCCTCGCACGTCACGTGACCGCTCTCGGCCAATGGGGTCCTGGTCGGGTGTCTTTCCTCCTCCTTCATGTATCATGTGACCGCCTTCGGCCAATGAGGCTCTGGTCGGTATCTTTCCTCCTTCCTTCGTGACGTCTTTAATCGGGCGTGGACAATCCGTGGCTTTGTTCTGGGGGAAGAAACACCCTGCTTAAAGAAACAAAAATTTAAATTGCCCTTTTCGTACGTGACCGAAATGACGCTCTCGGTTTCTTTTACACGCGGTATTTGTCAAACAGTTTATCGTTAATTGGATACGATCTAAGAAAGGGATTTCTCAAACTGGGTGGCGTTTTCGTGAACTAATAAAAACACTTCACTTTTCCTTTCGCGGCCAAAGGCCTGATAATAAAATTTTTCATTATCTCAAAAAAACATTTTCAGCCAACATCATTCTTGTGTGGCTTTATTTTCAATTCTGGAATGGTCTGGATTTTCGTATTAATGGTTTGCCTGCATATCCTTAGATAAACTTCCCACCTGTTACCTATCATATTTTTTTCCATTGTCTCTAAACTTTATTTCTTCAACCAAATTGATAACAAACTTCCATTTTTCGTGGACACGGAAGTAGGTCAGGTGTTTGACCGGGATACCTTCCAACATCTGTTATGTATCAATCGAGGGTGTGTGTGTTCGACTATGACCTGGTTTTCATATTATATTTTTTTTCTTTCTTTTTCTTCTTCTTCTCTTTCTTTCTCCCAGATCTCTTGAACGCAATTAAAGAATTATTCTCAAAACCCAAATATTTTTCAGCTCTAAATAATTATCAAATGGTTGACAAACTGTAAAAAAAAATCATATATTTATGAATATTTCTTTTCAGCCTGCCAATTTATGCATGGTGCCACAGGCCTATCGACTTGGTTCACCCTACATTAAATTCGGTCTTGTGCCACATCTGGACGGATGGGGGGTTAGTCAATATCTTCACTGTGGGATTCGCTTCACGTTTTTCTTGTCAAACTCTCTGCCTCGGGGCAGAGAGAATCCCAGACGAGGCTGCACCAAAGGAGAGAGTCTCGTCTGGTGTAGTAGACATCTACCCGACCACATTTGTATGGGTATATGTACGGGGTCTACGGTGAAATTTTGCCCGAATCTAGGGGCTTGGTTCACCCACATTAAATTCGGTCTTGTACCACATCTGACCGCGTGGGAATGTTAATGAATATCTTCATTGTGGAATTCACTTGACTCACTTCTAGCAGTGGACTACTACTCCTACACGCCCTGTCGAATCTTATATGTGTTGTTCTTGTCCTAAGTATTATCGTTCATTAACAATCTTCGTTTAGCTATTCTATTCAGTAACGTTACCTAGGATACAGAACTACTAGACTGGCAAACATATTTCATAGTTTTACTATTGAAATTGCTAGGTATAACCGTAAGTAAAATTCTAGTAGTTTATTATCTTGCATTACACAGCTGTGGAAGTATCTTACGGCTTCTTGCTTCTCTGTCATTTTAGAGTTTCAAAAAATTACATTTAACATCAATCACTATCTGCTGTCTTCCAGAAACCGATTCTTGCATTGTCCTTTCTCCTCGCTAATCTCTTCTGATTTTCTCTCGCCCACAGTGAACTTTTGCGTCTTAGAGTCATTTTCTCCTTGTTTGACTTGTAATGATACAAAATAAATGAATGAGAAATGGTGAAAGAGTAAATTGTCACCTTGATGTTTATTAGTAATAGTTGCGTTTTGCTTGGTTTATTTTGATTTACGGCACATCAAACTCAGTGGGTTATTTAATGCCGACAGGATTTTTAAGATAGGTTCGTATAAATAAAATATGTATTCTTTCTTAAAAATCACTTTGTTGATCAGGTTTTATTGGCGTAGAGGGCTTTTGTAGTGAATCACATAAATTACTGTTAATGTTTTTCGAATATGTATTACTGTTATTTTTACTATGAAAGTCTATCTTTATAATTTCCTAGTGTTTTGACATCAGTTTCCTGTGACAACAACAGTTGGACCTTGGAACAAAAGCAGCTAAAAGGTGGTTTCACACTCCTCAAAATCCCCGGAATAGAGGCCTGGCTCGGGGATGTAGTTTACAATCATATCCAAGACGTTTAGAAATTTTGCTGAGGTGAATTTAAATTTCTATAATTGATGGCATTTAAATCATTTTTGTGTTGATTACATGTATACTGAGCCTTGAGATAACATTTACTTTTATTGTTTTGCAAATAATATTAATATATACATCCAACTTTCCTCGGTTTTATTTTTGAAAATGGGTGTATAGTTAGTATATTAAAATACGAAATTATATGATTGTTTCATATCAATTATTTGACATTAACACACTTCACCAGAAAATTTATAAATCATCTCGACTTAAGACACTGTCTAGCCGGCCGTGTTTTCCACAAATATTTTTTTATGGAAATTGCTCTGACAAGCTTTTTTCTTGGTGCCTCGGCTACATGAAATTAAGCGTACTACTAGATTGGCATCTAGGTTCTACATTTTACTGTTGAAATAGTTAAATGTAACCGCTACTTCTACACAAACAGTTTCTTTTCTTGTACAATTTACCAAAATTTCAATGCAACGTCAATCGCTATCTTCTATCTTCTTAAATCCCGTTTATCTTTTTCCTTTCCTCAAACCCTCTCTACCCAGTCTTTTCTTTCACTTTCACTCCCTGTAACCCCCTACGTACTAGTGACATTCTCGCCTTGCTTTTTTTTTGTAATTTCCTCATAAGAAAAAACAAAAAAAAGAAACGTTTATTTAACATATTGCGGTATTACTGGAAAATTCTCAAAAAATACTCTCCTTTGAGGAATGCAGTTTGAGTTGAATTGAATTTCTCTCTAATCTGTAAGTACATTTGATTTTTTTCTAAAGCAGACTAGTCTTTTTTTCGAAGACGGAGATTTCTGCCTTCATCTTATTTACAATGTGTGCTAAAAAACAAACAAATAAAAATGCTATAGATTTAGATTTGTTTCCACTTTCACCAATCATTCTGTCTGATTTCAATTTTCATTTGATATTCAAAGTGATACCGCACCTCCCTTTACTTCTAAGTACCTCTTAAAAATAGTAATCAAACTGTACATACACCTTCATATATATATATATATATATATATATATATATATATATATATATATATATATATATATATAATTTATTTCCATGGCCAACTGACATAACATTGATTAAATTCATCTCACTATATAAAGCTACATTCTTCAGATGTCTAAATAGTAATGTGTTCGTTTTCTCGAGGGAAATTAGGAGATTTTTGTTCTGTTTGCAGAAATACTATTCTAAGTAATATCTAAAATGATTTTATATGTTTTTAATTTTCTCATATTGTTTACTCAAATCGGGAAAATTTACAAAGAGAATTTATAGTTCGAAAATTACAAAGTATATATCTTTGAGACAGGTTTTCTAGTATTGACTCAATGACATATTTGTTAGGGTCTATGCAATATAGGGATGCATCATGAGAATATTTTAAGGAAAAAATGTTGTTAAATCGTTTTGTAGGCAGGGACATGCTACGAAAATGCACTCCATAGAACGATGAAATTAAATGAAGCTACGAATAAATTATCATTTGGTATAGGGATTTAACGTTTTAGAACAAAATAGTATAACACATTTTACCAATATATATATATATATATACATAATTATTTATTTAAAAGTTATAACATAAAATCACTATAAAAAAGGCCATTTTGTTTCAACACCTCTGGTGTCTTATCAGTTATGATGTTGAATGTAGAATATACTTGTATATATATATATATATATATATATATATATATATATATATATATATATATATATATATATTATCCGTTGGTGAATAATCCAAGTGAATCCTATAATTATAAAATATCAAAACTGATTCACATAAAGAGCTCGATATTTTATTCAAACAGACTATACATAACATCCAATAGAAATTAAGATTACTTCTTGCGAAAAAAACGGATGTCATCATTTGTTGAACAGGCACCGCTACCCTACATCAACTTAACATCATTTTGAAAGTAACTCATATTTTGATACAATAGTTGTCAGTGAAAATGAATACCCTACCATTTCCTGTAACCTTAGCAACTAAAATCAAGAATATATTCGTATCATCAGCAGGCGGATATGATTTTTACATACGGCCGCGCGAATGATAATGGACGCGAAGATACACAGCTGTATAAGATTGCGTTTCCATACAGATGGCAGCCGAATCATCCAACTTTTGCTGCTGTTTATAGCCGCCTTCGTAAGACATGATCCGTAGTACCAAAAACTCTGGATCGAGAAATACCGAGATCCGCTCGTACGCCTGACCAAGGACACTTTCTACAGGCTGGTGGAGATTATCTAGGCATCAGCACAAGTCATGTAGACCTAGCCTAGGTACTTCAAAAGCAGTTTCTGTATCTCTAGTATTTGCTTAGGTATGCAGGTTCTGTCGATGGTTTATTGCACAAACAGCCGATACTTTGTTTGTCTCTTTAGTCTTGTTTATGGATGAGGCACATTTGGAAGAATTTGAAGAACAAATTTACACAAGAAATATTTTGTAGGCGGATCGGAATTCCTATAGTGCAATACAGGCTAGACACCAACATCAGTTTACGATTAATGTGTGGCTGGAATTGTAGGTGACTGACTGGTAGGTCCATATGTTCTCCCAGTACGTCTTACAGAAGTTGTCTACAGGGATAAACTTCAAGGCATGCTATAGGATGTACCCCCTGTTAGTAAGAACACACATGTTCCTGCATGATGGCGGCCTGAAATTGTTCGTGATGCACTGGGTGGCATATACCATAAAATTGTATTGCTAAGGGAGGACCAGTTCCATAGCCTGCATCTTAATATTAAAGCTTTTGATTTCTATCTGTGGAGCCACCTAAAACAGTTGGTTTATGCAGCAGACATTAATAATGCAGAGAAGCTTAAGCAACATGTCATGGAAGCCTGCGAAACTGTTCAACATCTTGTGTGAGTATTTGAAAAGGTTCTCGAGTCAATGATTCATTATGAGTTGGTGTGTTGAGGGACAACGATGGCCTTTTGATTATATGTTTATATGGCTATTTTACCTAGGTCAGGAATCCGCTTCAAACATTCTAACACTATTTTTGATATATAAATATATATATATATATATATATATATATATATATATATATATATCTGTGTGTGTGTGTGTGTTTCACTTTTATTAAATTATGTTCTTTTTAAATTCGTGCGGCATTAGTGAAATCAAAGTTATGTCTTGCAACGTTTCGATACAAAACGAGAGAGTTTGATCATTTGTCTAAACGCAAGTCTCACTTGTGTTCGTAGATGCGGCTTTTTAGATCACGTAATCTCTCTCCCTCCCTTTCATATATATATATATATATATATATAAACAGATTGATGCGTATACAGGAAGATCATGTTGCGCGGTCAGTTTAATCAGAGCAAATTACCAAAGATCGTAAAATATTTAGAGAAAACTTTTCAATAATATCTCATAGATATTTATGTTTAAGACTGTCATAATGACCTAATTACGTTACAGAAAAGCATTAAAATAGTTGTATAATTTTGTCTTCTGATCATGAGAAAAGAAAACAGATACACGAAAAAGACAAATTAACTGGAAAGAATCAAATACAATCATCCCATGGGTTAGGACGAATTCTCTCTAAAAAAGTTTCAATTCACAGTTACAATATACATTAAGGGAGACAGAGTGTGAAGCGGTTGAAACATTATGACGATTTGATGAGGTATGTGAATTTGCTGTAATGGTCTGGGGATTGAAAATAGAAATCGTTGAGCCGAGTCCGAAATCGTTATTCATTTAAGAAAATTATCTAAGGAAAATATATAAATGCATCTCTGTTCCTCTCAGCTACGTCTCAAATATTGTGGCAGACTGGTCTTTCTAGCCATACTTCGAAAACAATATAGAAGAACAATTTAAAATATCGAAGCACATACAATTATGGCATTAACAGCGATGAGATCGTAGGGACATTATCATCTCGACTGTGGTCGATGATGTTGACAATACCTAAATTCTTCTTTTTGCTATCTCTCCTGATCCTTGTCCTGCCAACCTTTCACACCCGCTCGTTAGATAGACTTTGCGCTGTCTTCTATGTCCCTCTTGCCTTCAATAAGTACAGTGAGTGTCACATTTTCTAAGTACGTTTTCCTTATTACACTGTGACTGTTTGTCGTTTTGACACATTAATCATACGACATGGTCATTAAACAGAACACAATTGTTAGATTTACTTAATTATGGCGGTTTTCATTTAATAGTGTTTTTGCAAATTTTATATTATAAAGATTAGGTCGATTGTACATTCTACGAAATTTAGGTAAGAAGGGCGATTTGAAAATTAACCGAAGCTAATTCTTCATTTCATATTTGGTAGATATACACTACAGTTCAAAATAGTTGTTGTGTACTTTAAATAAGAGAAAATTATTATACACGGTTAAAAAAGTGGGGCGTGATTTTTGTTAGAAATTCTTATGACAAAAAAAAATCTTATGATTACATTCTGCTCTCTTCAAAATATCCGCCCTTAGCCTTGATTAATGCAGTCCAAATGTTTGGCATTCGTTGCACTAGTTACTCAGAGTATAAGTTTGATAATTAATTCCATTCTTTTTTCAATGATGCTAAGAGCTCTTTTTAATTTTTTTCACTCTTCTACCAAGTCCATTCAATACTAATTTTGGGAGTGGCTTCAAACTTTTGAACTGTATTACATGTATGTTGTCCAAACAATAAGAGAAAATCAACAAATATTAAAGAAAAAAATGATGTCAAAAATGAATAATCCTTCCTCATATAAAAAATGGGTCATGCTTTTTTGTTTCTTGTAAAATTTTGTAATACTAGAAAGACCAATGTGTTTAATTTTCGTGTTCTTCATCGCCGATTGAACATTTATTACTATCGTCGTACTAAAACGTTTTACTTGTGATAAATGCTTTCAGTATAGCCTACATTTTTCAAGCAGAAATCTTTCATTCTTGAAAGATTTTGTAACGCTACGACTGATAGTGGTTTAATTTTCCATCGACGTTCATGTTATTTCCATGAAACATTTGCCGAGTCATTCTTCGGAAGAGATCGTTATTTACTTAAGAATTTTTTTTTGCTCGCATCGTCATAAATGTAGTCTGCTTTACCCAATCATTTCGTGTATTTTGTAAATATGACGCTCTCCATCTAAATTTGTAATTTGTAGCCTTCCATATTGCCTTCGCTTTTCTTGACAGCTTTCATTACGCAGTGCCGCATGCGCACTAACAAACCAGTCACTCTTTACCTTAGTGAGCAGACCCCAAACCTTCCCTTTTTATCTGCAATTGTCAAGCGATGTGATCAAGCGTTAGATCAAATCAATGCAGTCGGTTTATTTGCCTGTTCAATCGCTAAAACACGCTGAAAAATATATTACGTGGTCAGAATTGGTTGTTGCAGTTTCCTCCGTGACTATATACTTTTTCCCCCTTTTTTGTGCTTACTTCATTGTCTAGCATTTGTATTGTGCGTAATTTTCGCGGAGTCCTTCATAGCCGATTGAACATGGGTCGGAAAATAATTTTACACATAGTCGATCATATATAGCTGAGCGGATATATACTGTGTTGTCTGTCTCCTGCAAAGTTTTCCCTTGTATATTTAGCTAGTGTTCGTTTAATATCTCTTCTTCAATCAAACAAATATACTACACGTAAAAGTGAAAAATAGGCCCATGGGGAAGGGGGTGATTGTGTGGCCATATGCATAGGTTATGTCTTGTTTACAAATTTCTATGAGATGCAACATTTCTCATACAGTCAAGATTAAATAATCTTCCTTCAAGACAAGAAAGGATAAACCACACACACACACACACACACACACACACACACACACACACACACACATATATATATATATATGAGGAAATAGTGTGAGGAAAACAAACAGAGAATGAGAGGGCGGGAGGAATACGTGGTGCTAATCAAATGTTGATGGAACGTTAGGCGCAAAAGGAAATTATTTAAACAAAATATATTCTTCTTTATATGAGATAATCTTTAAAGGACTTGCGCGATAATGTCTTCTCCCAGCTTCCTGTATCGTTTCTCTTCTGACCAGATTCCCTAGTCTCTATCTTGCTCTTCCATTACATAAACACATTAGATAAGTTTCCTTCTTACACTTTTGCGTTCAATATGTCCTGTCTATACCAAATTCTCTAATTCTTTACTCTTGATTATGTGTCTCAGAATTTTCATCTGATTGGAATTACAAATGACTTTTGCCTTCGTATTTCCTTAAAACCTCGTAGAGCAGATTCACCGTCCATAGCATCTTCAGCAGCTGTCAGTAGACCTGCATCTCTGTTGCTTCTAGTTTCATTTCAGTCTATGAAAATGTTCCCACGTTCACTACCATATTGGATGATAGACATAACATAACTGTTTGTTACGCATTTTCTATGCTTTTCAAGAGAGTATTCGCTATTTCAATGCAAACTCAGAATTCTCTGTCACACACTCCATCATTAGTTCCTACATTATACAGAGTGGTAATATTCTGTACTTGACTGCTTCTGTTGCCTCCAATAAGTAACTCACTGCTTGAGCTGTCAGTCTTGGTGAGGACGATCATTTCAGTGTGTATCCTTAACCTTAATATTCCTTAATTCTCGCATTCAGGTCTAGGATACTTGCAATTTGTTTTCTGAGTCTAAATCATCAAAACAATCTGTTTCTCTTATGTTGTTAACTTTGTGTCCGTCGATAATAAATACTCGTATGTCTTCTAGTAATCTCACTATAGTCTAGGTGTAGAGACTATATAATTCGAACAAGAAGAGTCGTTTTTATATTTTTGTAAACTTGCTCAGCTCATCTTCTGTCGACATGTATGCAGTTTGTCTCCAGTAAATGTTACAGAATATTCCAATAGATTTTCCAAAAAAATCATATTTTCTTTGTAGTCCAAATAGATATTCATTTGTACTATATCTCAACCAATGCTCTTTGTACCCATTTTCCTACCATCTCTCATAGAGCATATTATTTCTGTGATCTAAGTAGACTTTCTCATCCTTTATTAGCCTTTTAAAGAAGGAAATACAAAACTTTTTATTGATACAATATATTATTATTAAAAACTACTACTATAAATAGAAAGAAAAATAATCCAAACTTTCGACTTTCACGGTAGGTAGAGACAACTCGTAAGTTTCAAAAGCTTGGAGCAAATTAAATTTCTTCTATAACTAACTTCGGTCATTTTCTGATGAAATTTCATCCTTGTCTGAGAAAGATTATTTATCATTTAGAAAAGTCCTTCATTAAAATTAATCGACACAAAATGTATGTTTTTTTGAATAATATTTGTCTTAAAGAACATTTGCTGCACAAATACAAAAAAATTATGATAGATTCTCCCTTCGAGTTTGAGGTATGAGTTTCCGACGACCACGAACTAATTATCTGCATGCCTATGACGGGCATGACTTTTGAGACCGGCTTAAGAATTGCACAAAAGACCACAAACAGTACAGGAGAATGTATTGTATCTAAGTGCAACAGGAACACAGATGTCTTATTTTGCTTTCTCGTTTCATGTAGTCGATTGATGGTTTTTTCTTAGTGCAGCTATATCAATTTTGTACTTCTTTAGCTTCAATGCGACAAGAGCTTTTATTCTTTCTGGTGCTGAGTTGTTGTCCTGGAGAGTTCGTACATTCCAAGTGCCAAGTTGAAGTTGATGTTGTTCCGTAGAGTTTTTTTTTGCAGAAGCTGGGTATGTGTTGAACTAATTAAATGTAATTTTCAGAAAACCAACACAATGATTTGTTTCAAGTGGTGAAGAATTTACAGAATATATATATATATATATATATATATATATAGAGAGAGAGAGAGAGAGAAAAGAGAGAGAGAGAGTCATCCACAGACAGACTGTTTCGCTGTATCACAGAACATCAGTGTGACTAGAAATCCCATTCACTTCAGGCTGAGACCGAAACACTATCGATTTGTCATCAGTCGGAGATGCTAACCAATCGACGGCCAGCAGAGACAAAAGGTGAATTTTTGCTTTTTCATAAACACACCAGTTACTCAGAGAACTCAATCGCTAGAAGAGTCTTGCATTATCAGCAGTAATAGTGACTGTTTAAAATTCGTTCCTTACTCCCCACAGTGCTCGACGGATTAAATTATTTTATCAAGAGCTAATATCGTCATTCACGGACATACCATATATATATATATATATATATATATATATATATATATATATATATATATATATATTAAAGTAGAAATTTTGGTAAGCAGTGACCGACTCCGACTGCTAGTTTCATGCGTTTATCACACAATCGTCAGTTGGCTGTAGTTTTTTTTATTTTTTTAATGAGTACGTTATATAACAACAGGTGAGTTCAAAATGGCGAACCGGAACCGCCTGAGGGAAGGTAAACCAATCCGGCCAAGATTAAAAATAGCCGAAAACTAAAAAATAAATTCTACCGGAAAAGAGGTTGCCTATTGCAAAGAAAAATGCCCCAAAACATATGTGACAATAACACCACGGTAAGCCAAAAAAGTGTCCTACTTATCCGAGCCAATAAAGTCACGACATAGTATATACAATTTATGTCTTTACAATTATATATATATATATATATATATATATATATATAAGTATGTGCGGGTGTGTATGCATATGTGTACACAGCTACATAAAATCTATTTCTTATTCAATGATTATACTCATAAATATAATAATATAGTTATTATATATATTTAAATGACCTTCTACTTAGAATCAGAAAAGGACAGTTGAAATTTCTAGGGTACATAATAGGGAAAGGGGGCTTCGAAGAACTGACACTCACAGGAAATATTGAAGGCAAAATGGACATAAACAAGTTGCGCATAAACTAACGATCTTGTGCAAATGATTTGCAGAGCATGGATTAAAAGAGATAATAAGTTTACACATTTTATTAAAGGCTACAAAGAAAAAATTGCGGAAAGCCATGATCGCACATATCCAGACGATACGGGGAACACAGAAATATCTATTTATGATTTGTTGTAATTAATTATTTTAAATCTCATGAGGTGAATTTCATGAAATATTAAATTAAAGTATCAAGTAGATCTCAATATTTAACGAAATCCAAAAATTAGTCGATTTTAATGCTCCGAAAAAATTGTGGAAATGATATTTAATTATGATAAATGTTAAGATTGAAAAAATGGCTATGAAAATGAAATTAAACGACGTATAAAGTTTTGTTTGAAAACATTTAAAAATAGAGTATATAAAAATTGTATAATAGTAGTTACGGGTTTTGAATGTTAAACTTGCAGATAAACAACATCATTAGAAAATTCCTTGATAATACATATATAGAGAGAAATATTTAAAGTCACGTTTTGGTCTGTCGTGCACATCTGTCAAAATTCATCGCCGATGTTGGTGACTGTATGGGTAATTATAATTATATTGTTTTCTTTTATCTGTTCATCAACCACGGAAATGAAGAGGAGGAATTACTTTTAGAGAGTCTATCGTATCCAATTGATTTTCATCACTTAATACGAAATGTTTGCTTTTTCCTTGATATTTTTCTTTTTTAGTGGCTTCTGTATTTTTTATTACATCAAGTTTTCATTCGTTCTTATTTAATTTGTGATCTATGAGACGTTTTTCATTATGTTGTTCAATTCTTTTATTCAAACAAAATATACGTCAGACATCGTGCCTGAAGTGAGACTTTCTGTCATTCTGCAAATATATCAGGATTACATAAAGCATGCCCCCCCCCACACATATATATATACATATACATGAATATATACATGAGTATATATATTTATATAAAAAAAGGAAAAGTTTTCAAACATTTTAAAAGCATTTATACGAGGTATGTTTAAATGCATAAAAAATAAAACTGTGTTTAACGGAATAAATACTTAGAAAATTACTTATCTAAGCAGAAATAAAGATCTTTCGTCTATGCAAAAAATTATTTGCTAATCTAAGAAGTGTATATAGCAAAAGTATTGTAGATACAATTAAACAGTATTCGATATTTTTATGCGCCATTTATTTCTATGCCTGCGAAATATTTGTTTGTTTCTCCTCAGATGCATAATGCCCTTATTTACTACTCATTCCAAATCCTAGATGCTTTGCGTTAATAAAATTTTTTTTTTTTTTTGTTATAAGAAAATGTTTTAGAACGTTTGTGTTTCCAGTACTTTTTGGATACTATATGTATGTGTGCGTGTGTATGTATTTTGTGTTTGTAAAATCTGTGTAATACACAGAGACGCACACACACACACACATATATATAATTATTTATATTATACTTAGTATATACGGCCAATTTGTTGTAGACTATATATATATATATATATATATATATATAGCCATTACTATCACTATGGGGGTAATGGATAGCGGCTTGGATTGAGGAATCGGAGAGCCGAGTTCAAATTCAAGTCGAAACCATTACATTCACTTACGTGCTAATAACCTTGGGAAAGGTGTGAATCCTCTTCTTCTTCTTCTCCATCCAGCTATGCGTAAATAGCAGGACAGACTGGGTTCTATAGGCTTGGATGCCAACGTATTTAAAAGAAGGACAACTCTGAATTCAAAACCTGCGGAGGGCCGTTTGAGGACTTTGCGGCACGTAGCGCACGAGGTCTCTGTATTAAGGCCTTCAAAAAGTGTGGATAGTCCTGCACGAAACCTTCACCACTATAATCAAATCTCATGTGTTGTTCCCTGGCTGTCGGTTTCCTAAGAACTAATCTGCTTGACCTTCATACGTCGAATTCGACGAGAGAGTATATATATATATATATATATATATATATATATATATATATATATATATATATATATATATATATATATTAAGGTTTGAAAAAATAATTTGACTGAAAAGGATGTACGTTCCTTAAAAAAGAAAGATGGAAACTTGCGTGCTTTTTGTGTCCGATCGTTAAAAGATATGGATGAAACAGTGTTCTTTCTACCTACAAAGGAAGACACATGTTCGATGTCTGCAGCAGTACACATTTTCTTTACGAGATTTCTCAAATGCCAAAGACGATAGACGTAATACACACTGTTTAATAAATAAAAATAGGGCTTGTATTGCAAAATACAAAGAATCCATTATAATAACGTTTGAATGAATAAAAATGTCGGATTAAATATAAATCCGATCATTCTTTATAAATTGTCTAGGTAATATAAATGTGAGGAAAATATAACAGAATGTATTAATGTAATAAGATAGAATGTAAGTATATAGACAGATGGGAACAAACTCATATAGCGATAATGGCTGAGGGTTTATGGTAAAAACAGAGCACTGCAGCATAAAAACATTGTGTGTGTGTTTGTGTACAGGCATATTTATATATATATATATATATATATATATATATATATATATATATATATATATATATATATATATATATATATGTAAGCATATACATTGATCATTAGTTCACAATTTGCTTTAAATACCTCAGATATCGGCAAAAATACAGATTTCAATGATTTCTGATAGAGAGCAGATTGTCCACTGAGAAATTATACATAGGGAACAGACTATCCATCAATCGTGTTCTTTTTTTTTCCAAGTAATTATTAGTGTAAATACCTGCGAAAGGATTGATCAAATAAACAAAAACAGAAAAGGTCTTAGTACCATATGTATCTTCCTGAAGTTATTTAATCTATATTGCGAAAGGAGCTAGAAAGAACTTGATGTGCTCCTAGGGTTTATTATTGTTTGGAACCCAGCAACGTTAGATATGCAGTTGACATCTTATAAATGGCAGACACAGAAAGAACACTTCCCGTACATGGTAACAAAGGACGGTAAAAATAAGTCAAACAGTCAATTGTAAGCAGAGAGAATATACGGTATAATAACAAATTAAGAAAAATTCGGACGTAATTCCAAATATGCATTGGAACACAGAAAGATGATTTCAATTACTAAACAAAATATAAGTATTAGAAAAAAGTTTGTTGAAAACAATGAGAATAATGTTATGTAATATGAATCCCCCCATATATCAGTGAAAACTAGACATTTTTCTCACAGATGAAGAATCAACAGTGGTATCATTCTACAGAAGGTTTCTGAGAATACGATGGATGCATATTAGAGAAATAAGGAAAATGGTAAGGAAAATATCCTGAGGATCGGAAAGAAATAATATCTGGTATACATAAGAAATGAAGGCTTGGAGTACTTGACATACTAAAGTCAACAGCCTCAGAAGAAAACAGCGCGTAATCTTCGTGACGAGTTTATGCAAGTGAATGGCAGGGCAACTGCTGGGAAAGATGGTAAGGGAAGAAACGCTGCTTAGATGTACAAATGACAGGAATATGTGGAGAACCATTATGACCCACGAGCAGACGGGTCGCGAAATATATAAGAAAATTCCATATGATCGAAATATCATTAAATACCTACAAAGTGTTCGGTGGCAATGACTTCTCATATCAAGAAATAAACAAGGGCTATTTCAGTAAGTATATAGATAACAATTGGGCTAGATCCGACCAACTACATATTTTATTGAACCTGAAAGTAAAAATGCGTCACAACACCCAATACATCGAAAGATGTTTCTTATAGATGTAATGGCAGTTTTTATGGGGATTTGGAATCACCCAAGCACTCATATACCATAATGGCTATCACTGAACAGTTGTCCTCTCAATGAGGCTTCTCGCCATGGACGTCTATTGGAACTCCAGCTCACAACAGATCTCAAGTAGATCTCCCGTGTACGATTCCTCGGTGGAAAAATAGTCAGACCCCTTTATCATTCCTGAAAGTATGTGATTTATTCTGCCCTGTTCTATTAAGTCAAGCGCCATATCAGACGAAAAATATAACATTGCTGTTACATTTAGGGCCGAGCCTCCCACTCCACAATTTCCGGCCTCCATAGATTTAAAAAATGTTTCCGTATCCTTCTGCATGATAGATTATTTTTCATTTTACAACATTTTATCTCACAGACGAACTGTTCCTAACTTCTCGCTACTCTATCGATATTTTCATGATACATATTCGGATGATGTACATTTCTTGGTTCTACTAGACCAGATCTTCACAGCTATTACCCAGCATGTTATATAAATTTAGTTGACATAACTCTTGCATTGTGAAATTCCCAGAGACGATGCTTCTATGATCTGTACAATCTTAATCTCTTTAATTCGATGCTAAACAGTCCTCTATCCTACATATTGCATTATGGATCCCTATCTCACTTCTTGTACGTTCTTTCACCCCTCTTCGTTTTTTGAAGCACTCTAAATTGAGTGCCTCTTAGGCCATATAGTGTGTGAAAAATAGGAAAAAAGTATTCAACGCACATGGGAGAATAGGGATTGTTTCTTGTATCAATAGAATAATATAAGCTGATCAAAATGAACATCACTTTTTTTCTTTTTTAATGAAGAGACAAATTTAAGATTATAGCGTTACTCATGAACGAAATATAAACACGACATCTAATATATAATACCTCTATTATAACAGAAATCCGGTGGAATTTGTGGAATGGTCTGTGCAACGTTCCGTTCGGAATCCCAGCTCTAGAATTTATTTCAAATCGTCTGGTTACATTGTATAAGTTTTACGGCGATGGTTCCGGGACATGACCAAATCATCACTCTTTTGTCTTTGCTATCAAAATTGTCAGCTCGCATACTCAACTTTCAAATTATGTTAATCGGAAAAGTTTTCTTTGTAGAATGTCTACTGCATAAATCGATGGAATTAAAGACAAACAAACTGCAGTTATCACACCAAATCCCAAAGGAATCATTTGCAAGTGTCATAGAGTCCATGAATGATCATGTAAAAGCTACGTTATAGAAATAGAAAAAAGACTTATTTGGTCAGATGCTTGTATTATCCTGTGCTGACAAGTATGTATATTATCATAATAAAACAGATGCACAAAGGTCATTAGACCGTCCTGGGTAAGACGTTAAACTACTTCCAGCAGCAAAGCCTGTGATCAGGAGGTTTTGAGGAGCAAGGAACCACCTCTTAATTGCTGGTGTTCCCATGTCCACCCTGAGCCGGGACGGTAGCACCTGTTAGGGTCCAAGCTATGGGCAAATAGTTAACTATTACCAGTAATACTTTTTTGAAAAATATTATTACCAGAAATACAATTTTGAAGGAAATATATTACCAGAAACAGATTTTTGACAAAACAAAATATTACCAGCAATAAAAGATGTTTTCGGCATTAAATAACCCATTAAGGTTGATATGCCGTAAAACAAAATCAACCAAACCACTCTAAACCAAAGAATACATATTCTATTGATACGAATCTTTCCTAAATATGTTGTCGGTATTAAATAATTTATTGAGGTTGATATGCCGTTAAACGAAATAAACCAAACCAAACCAAAGGTCATTATTATTATTGACTTGACCTAAAAGGGATTATAAATATTGGTATGTTTCGTCATTTGATAAAATTTTGGGACACAGAGAAGTTAAATTTAAATTAATATATATATATACACAACTCGAGGCAATGTAATGGTTAGCAAGCTTGTCTGCTTAGAACAATTATGATTGAGTAGTGAGTTCGATTCTCACTGGGTGCCCCATACTTTCGGCCTTGTGCCACATCTAAGCTACGCTGGAATATATATATATATATATATATATATATATATATATATATATATATATGTGGGGGGTGTGTGTGTGTTTGTGTGACAGGTTTGCTCAAAATTGGGACTGTTGCCAAGGTAACGGAGCTAAGGTACCCAGAGTGGAGCCCCATGACACAGACTGACCGAGAACTGTCCAGCGCATAGAGACTACTTTAAAAAGTTGTTGCTCACTTCGGTGGCTTACAGCAGTCTTTGGAAGGAAAGGGAATAGAGTGTGGTCGCCTCACCACACCACAGAGGTTCCATCAGCAGTTTTTGTCAATCCTCCCCAGGTCTGACTATGAACATGAATCTTGCCCCTTGCTACATTTTTCTTTTTAAAAAATCATATCTCACTTGAAAGGAAAAACAAAATCAAGACGTCGTGGAAATCCATGGGAATGCGACAAGGCAAACACAACTCTCCCCAAAAAGGAGTTCCCGGAAAGCGTGTTGCTTTATATATATATATATATATATATATATATATATATATATATATATATATATATATATATATTCTCTTCTAGAGATGGCGAATTGATTATGATTATCTCAAATACTCCTAATAAATTCTATCACTTGTGTATCCTTGCTTGAACCAGCTTGTAATGCTCTGGATGGAGCGGCTTGGGAATAGACGTCATGACCCGTTGTGGGTACAGTCCTATGGGTAAGGGAAACTCGAATGAGTTACACCACGGAATTTGGGAAAGGCGGCGCTATATTGAGTCAAATTCGTTACCTCTTTGTTACTTCCGTAGCCCGTTGTTACAGTTGGTATGACGTTTGTGTCGTATCGAAATGGTCCGAGTTCAATTCCCGGTAGTGGATGCGAAGTGCTGATGTAATCCCAAATATAGGACGAAACGGCCGTCCAGTGCTTTCTGCATTCTGCTGAGCTTTCTTCTAAACATGATGAATTACTTAATTACGATTATCTCAAATCGTCCTAATAATTCTCTTTCTCTGTATATATATATATATATATATATATATATATATATACAGAGAGAGAGAAAAAAAACAAACATAACATTTTTGATTAAATAAAATAAATCACACACACGCTTCAGCTGGAAACTCTATGTTATTTATTAAACTTTTCCAGTACGATATGCTTTATATGAGGTACCAGCAGGGTCATTCGACTCACTTCAGGATAACGTGTTTATCTGAAGCGGTACAGAGCGCCGACCATTTTATCTGCATCCTTAGCAATGGACCGAACGTATGAGTTCTACTTGAGGTGTAATTTTTTTCTGTTATCCTTCCGTATATGATTGTTTAATGAGATGACGAGTACGTCATTTTCATACAAATAATATAATCGTATATATAATTAAATAGAGGTTTAGACATGTAGTAGTAATTTTATTTACATTTACTATAATCAACAAAACCAGGTTTCCATCCCGAGACTCTTATATAGATGTCATGCATGGCACCTAAATTGTTCAGAAATTTCTAAAATATCAACTTCATGTAAGAGAATTTTCAGATAAATTGTTAAAATGGTTTCGTTCAAAAGAAATCTGTAGGTCCATACTTTTCGAATCTTGTAAACTGGCGCTACAGTGTTCACACACACACAAAAAAAAACATGAATTTACACCGCCTGTAACTGGAAGGGAAAATGACAAAATCAAGATGTCGACTTACCATAGTATTTTAACAAAACATTTGTTTATTCATTACATTTTGTATATTGTTTATCCGCCTGAGCATTCGAATGTAATAATTCCTAAGTGCAATTTCAACCAATTGCAGCCTATTATTAAGCACAATGATTGATAATTTGCCTTGTATTTTTAATATAATAATGGTTTAGTGACACAAATCGTACTAATTAATGGAGGAGAGAAGGATTCATGCCAAGGGTATTTGTACGTAAGTGAATCTAACGAACCCAACTAGAATTAGAACTTGGTTCTAACATTAACAATCCATTACCCATTTCACGTCAACATATCCAAGCTTACGGTTCCTGGTATTACCAAGCGATCACCCATCAAAGTACTGGCCTGTTTCGAATTTACTTAACCTCGGTGTCGTACGGGAACCAGTGCTTCAACGTGATATTAGAGTAGCCGTCGCGCGTCTATCATAACAAAGATGGTTGTGAAGATAATTAGGTGTATGCAAAACGCTTTTTTATAGCCGCCAACTTACGAAGGATTACTTGCTTTTATTTTCGATTTTCGCCATAGAAATATACATTTCTAGAATCTTAGGTTTACAGGCGGATTTAACAACTAGGCTATCTGATAATTAAAAGTTCTCTTGCTAAGTGCTATGTTACCGAACTCTGTTTCTTCCCACCAATATATTTCATAATGTTTCAAGTTATTTTCGAAATTCTACAATTCCTGACCTCTTTTGGAAAACAAGATAGATTCTGTTTGCAAACTTTAACTTATATTTCTGTAGTCAAGTGTTACTGACTCACGGGAAGTAGTATGCACTCTACACTTCATGGCTGCAGCTGTAGCTATTTATAGACATGTTGACTTCATATTTATATGAATCACCTCATTTCCCTGTACTGAACATGTTTTATCTCTCTATTTTCCCTAGTACTTCTGGGAACAATTGTTTCCTCATTATCTTCCCCTTCTCCCTAAAATATTGTCTAGATATGGCAGATCGTGATTTTTCTTTTGTAATAGGAGTATTCCTCCAGCGACTGTTCATCTTCAGTATTTATATCCCTCTCGATATCACTGTCATGTTTGTGTTGCCCAGACATAACACTTTCAGGCTCATGATACATTTCTTCCTCGCTATCGTGTTGCAATCTAACTAGGTCAGCATGCGCTAATATCCCATTTCCATTCTTTTCTATTATCATAGTGTTCTGTCTATTTTGCACTATGAATCATGCCTCTTGTAGATTAGATTTAATATACTTTTTATAGAATAGATTTCAGTTGGTAGCATAGGATATGAAGAATGGTGCTCTAATTTGTCTAACCATGAAGGTGGACAGGCTTTTCGATCTTCTAGTGTGTGGTATTATCTTAGCAACAATCTAAGAAGAATTTTTTTTAACTGTTCCGTTGTACAGTTATCTTCAACTGATTTTTATAGTTTCCCTATCCTTTCTGCTAATCAGTTTGATTGCAAATGATACGGTGAGATGTATGTGGTGGTTTGCATCCAGTTTTGTAGAACCATTGCCAGAGTTCCACGTCACATAATTCTGGGGCGTTGTCAGATAATGGCGTTTTAGGAATTCTATTTCTTGAATATAGGATCCTTAACGCTGGAGTCACGGTCAAACGTCTGTTGTTGGAAACCTGTATAACATCTGGCCACTCCATTAACATGTGTATGATCAACATGTACTCCATCTCAAGGTCATGTATGTGTCTTTCTCTGTCTCAATTCAATTCTTTCATTGCACTTTTTACACCTTTTTATGCACTCTTATACATCTTTAGAAGATCCTGAACAACATGCCTCTAGTCTTAATCTCTTTGTATAGACTTTATTTCGTAATGGATATCGTCAAGTATACTTTTTATAATTTCGTTCCTTTTACGTTTCGACCCAGTGTAAGAAAGTATCTTCTAATTTTTCCTCCTCATTCTCACTTTCAGAAGTAATAAACCTCAACTTCGACAATGCATCTACATGCGGATAGTATTGCCTTTCATTACTCAATATCAAATTTAAACGCCATTACCATTAAGACACATCTTAGGATTCTAGAAGACGTTACCTTAAGAAGTTCCTTCCTAGGATTAAATATAAATTAAATATGAATGCTAAATGTCTATGGTCGGTCATTAGTAGGAATGTCTTTACAATCAAAAACTGATGGGATCTATTTTTCGTCCATATTATAGCAAATGCTTCATTCTCAATATATGAGTAGTTGAATTTTGACAATTTTCTCGAAAGATACATAACAACAGTATAACCATCCTGAGCTAATATTCCCGAAATTTTGTGTTCACTTGCGTTTAGTCGCTACTACTATTTCCTTTCTAGGGTGGAATATTTTTATTACAGGCTTATTTGCCAGAAGAGCTTTTAAATTTTCAAATGCCACGTACCTTATTCCGCATTCATTTTTAATGCAGCAAAAGTTTCTGTCAATTCGGAGGATCGCTTTACATATCGTCTGTAGTAATTTACAAGTCCTTGGAAAGATTCCAATTCATTTTAGGTATTGCAACTTTTAATATTTTGTCAATTATATGCCTTCGTTAGAAATGCAATATCTCAAAAATGTTATCTTTTGTGCACATATTCATTTCGGTAATTGTCAATCCAGCATTTTTTAATTTATTTAAAACCATGCTGTTTTTCTATTTTAGTTCTTCGTCGTTAAGAGCCCCAGCAGAGATGTTATCCTGTTAGCATATTGTATTTTTATCGCTACCAATAACATACTCTATAGCCCTTTGAAAAGTCGCACTTGGGGTTTTAATTTCATACGGCATTCTATTCCCTCTTAACAAGCCTATTGGCGTGGTTATTGTTCTGACTTCTTAAAAGCATTCGTCAATAGGTATTTGATGGTATGCCAACTTTAGAGATTTTTTTCATACCCTCCAGGGAGTACAAAGTCCATTCTACATTGGAGATAGGATATTAGTCTGCACACACTTTCTGATTTACGTCAGTGTGGTAGTTGCCAAAAATAAACCGATCCACATCCTTCTTTCTTAAAATCACTAATATGGAGGCCCATTTGTTCACACCTGGCCGAACCATTTTAAGTAAGTCTTGTTCCAGTAATTTTTTTTAGATTTCCACAACTATTCGTAGCAGATGGACTGGCACTTTTCGTGCTTGAAAATATGAAGGGGAGACATGTTTATTCTGCCTTCAATTTGTTTACTAATTTTGTTGAATGTATATTCAATACATAATTTCCTCTTAGACCGTAATTCTTTTCACAGTTTTCCACGATAATTGATAATACGTCAAACTTATTTTTTTAGTTTTACGTAGGCTTCGAAATCGTCTATTGTTTTTCTTATGGATCCGTCAAACTGATTCAATTGGACAAGGCTTTTCTTTAATTTCCGTTCCCCTAATTTCTCACAGGAATTTCTGGGTATCAACGTCACGTCACTTGGCGCATCTAGGTGCATGTCCAATAAAGCAGGGATTCGAAATTTTAATAACCATTTTTTTTTCAATGAAATGACGTCCATACTTATTTCTCTTCGATTTGTTGAACCGTCTCTACGCTTTTGTTTTTGAATTTACATATAAGTTTAACGAGATTGATTTTCAAACACTTTTCACATTTTTTATACGCCTGGCATCTTTGTCTTTTTCTCTTTGATGTCGACATCCACAAACGGTATACACTATTCGTTTTTTTATTTATTTATCGCGTATGTATCCATTTCTACTACCGGATCCGTACTATAAAATTTTCGAATTAATTCTTGTTGCTGAACAAATTCGACACATTGTTCTAGTGAGGACTTACGCGGTTGTAAATGCATTAGAGTCATTTGCCGATACTCGTCATTTTGAAGGCTGTTTACCAATTTCATTTAGTTCAAATCCTCTTCGATTGTATGGTTTTCCTATTACATTTTCTCATATTCACAATATTCAGCGGCCTGTTTTAAACGAAGAACAACTTCAATAAATGATTCATTCACTTTCTAAGAAATATTCATGAAATTAGCTCTCTCTCTGCATTCACTAGTTTTTTCATGTCAAACTTCATTTTCTTCAACTGCCTTGAATGTGCAATTGCTGATAATTTTATAATGTCCTCACAACCAGCAGTTGGCAAGAAGAAATAAGTTATCTGGTTTTCTCCTCCAACTGATTTTAAGTCCATCAGGTTTTGATTATAGCTTGAGCTGCTAGAATCCTAAGACACGCTTATGCATACTCATAATATTTCTTTAGTTATAGGCAAAGCTAGTGTAGTACTATATTTATTATGTACAAAATACTTAATTATGGCACAAGGCCGAAAAGGGGGAGGGGTTGAGGTTGTCATCACGATCTTATACCTAGCTAATCCGATTCACGAACCTTTCACTCATTACAATTTTCGCATTCACCATAAAAACTCACCACTCAATCCTCCATACACCATAATACCGCATCTTCTCAAGGGGAATCTACAAAACGCATCCCATGCCATAAAAACGCTAGTGTAGTGTTACTGACTCATGGCTAATAGCTGTAGCTGTTTATAGTCCTTGTGACTTCATATGTAAATGAGTCACTTCAATTACATCATGTTCAGAATGTAAATATGTATATAATAATAAAGCATATTACAAATATCTGTCTGAAATTTTAGTATGAGGAGTTATAATTATTAACACCAGGATTATTTATCTCAGCTTTGTAAGGTCCGGTTTTCATCAGATGCTGGTCGACTGAAAAAAATCGTTTCTATTTAAATGTCTGAAACACCGAATAATTTCCAACATCATCAAGAGTATCAAAATTAGGAAATGGGGATTCAAATCTGTTTAATCTCTTCCAAGACTGTACTATGCACGTGTACAAACATACATGCGGTGAAATAGAACTTAATCATTTAAAAATTATATAAGACACATCAAACATATTTCTTAATAGAATACAGCATCCAATTTTCGCAGCAGAATCTAGCATACCAATGTTGAGAAGGGAGGCTATAATGATCAAAAGGTTACTCATATTTGGAATAAGAATGATCTTGAACAAATTTGAAATAAGAATGATCTTGAACAAAAGAAAAAATCAATATTCTTTACCAAGAGTTCCTTGAAGTTGATCTTACAGTAAACCTTTCCAAACAGATCCAATGATCTGTAATCGGAATAAACGTATTGAGGTACCTATACCTAATCCATCATAAAATATCAGGGTGGGGAATTAAACGATTCAAAAACCTCGCTGTATGGATCAGCTATAAGAAAGTTAATATGGAAGATATAGAAATTGAATTTATGAGTTAGTTTTATCCTACACCCCAAGATGATATGAAACATTGTCTTACTGTTAATTACCTTTGTTAGATATCGACTCAAATGTGGATATTATGCATGGCGTTCAGGTTCTTTGGAAATATATCGGCAATATACAGCGGTTTTCATGCATCAGTGACTAAAACTGATTTCAAGCGAACAAATCTTGTAGCCCTTAAAGAATCTAATTACAGATTTTATAAACGGGCACTGCACTATCACCAACAATTTTCAGAACCGTATGACAGAAAATATGTCACTTAATGACATCCTAGTGCAACAATACCTAAAATGAGTAGCACTTGTAGCTACAAGGAAAAAAAAAGACTAAATCAATATATTGAATTTCCTATCTAGTTGAAACAAAAGTTAGGAAGAAACTCCCATAAAATGATAGAGCGGACAATAAGAGTTACCGGACTTGAGAAACTTATTTTCTTGAAAAGTTTTTAAGAGAAAATATTATAAATTTAAATCGAACGTAAGACTAACTTTTCGATCAAAGAATGCCGAATATTTCTTATGTGGAAAGGGCGAATTGAAGCATTACCATATATTTATAGTGTAAGTGGTGAACTGTCTAATGAAAATTGGGAGTATCTTGAGTACAGGTTGTTTTATGGGTGATCAACAAACAGAAAGGACGTTGTTTCATTATATTTAGATTGTCGTATAACATGATTAGTTAAAATAATTATCTAATTGAATAATTTCAGTTTGCAATAATAAAAAAAAGAATAAAAACATTCTATTTCAGATCATTGCATTTTGTTAAATCTAATATTTGGCGCGTATTACGATTTTATTTAATAAAATATCTCAGATCTGTTCAGAGAATAAAGGCATTTTAAAGATTAAAAATTTGCCCTTTTCATTTTTACTTACAAATTAAAGCCATATGCTTTTACATCACCCGATGAAGTTTCAAAAAGAATTTGAAAGGATTTAACTTCTCGAGTGACATATATAATTGCAACTTAAAAAACAAATAGTATATACCTTTCGAAAATTTCATAAAATTAAATTGAGATGGAGAACTGTAACTGAAAATAATTATTTTCACTTTTCTAAAATATATGAAGCAAAAGATCTAAATCCTATTATTCTCGATTTGATTTAAAATTAAATGGATATTTCTTAGAAATTTTAACTTGCCAATCATTTCTTAATATTTTTTTGTTTTGTTTTTCACCCTACAGCAGGCTCAAGGGTTGCTGAATGCGTTGTGTGATATGAACGTAGGAAGAAAATGTAAGAAGAATGCGATAGAAACTGAATGTGAAGAGATGTATGAAATTTAAACCAAAAATTTAAACAGAAGTCTCCCAGGTCCTAGAAAGTAATTTTAATATGTGATGTCTTTTTTTTACAACTTTAATCAAAGTAAAAAGAAACAGCTAACTTGCTAACAACTTTTGATGTTTGTTTTGTGTCATATGTCGCTTTCGCAATGGATAAAACCTAGAGGTTCCAGAGTTAATAGCTGAAACGAAATTCACGGAATTGAACAAATCAAAATATCCAGCAAAGAAATTTATCTATCCAGTGGGCACTTCGGATTTAATTCGCCCTTCTCACGTACGAATGTTTCGATCGTTTTATCATGAAAACAGCTTGATTGAATTTATATTTAATTCACAGAAAATTCATTTCCTGCAGCCACTGTAGAATTCTGAGAACATTATTAAGGATGGTGGACATGGATTTCTACGTGATATGTTTGCTATGAAAGATATCTTGTTTAACAAGAGCATTACACAGGTTTAAAATTCTAAATGTAAATAAAATGAACGTCCTTCCGTTATCGGAAATAAATCTGATATTACCGAATGATGCTGATGTAATTTTTGCTGTTTTGGATCGAAGCTCTGTTTTATTTATATCTTGCAACAGCGATGTCATTAATTTGTTTTAATTATTTCGCCCCAAGCAAGATGAAGAAGCCATTCATATATAAGGGTTAATGGGAATGAAAAACAACTGGGAAATACGAATGAGGAGAAAGGACAATAAAAATAATAAGATTGAAGGAAACAAAAGTTTCGGTACAAATGCATAAATTGTATTTAACTGGAAAGTAAGAATCTGGAAGAGAGTAGCATAGTAAAGTTGTAATAGAGAAGAAAATATTAGAAGAAAACTTACGATTATATCTAGCAATTTCAATAGTAAAATGATTAAATCAAGCTGCCATTCATATACGAAGTTTAAATACATTAAGTCGAAGTACGAATAAGGCAATATCATAAAAAATTACGATGAAAATGCTTGTAGAAAATGCACAAAATGAAATCTATCTATCTATCTATCTATCTAGTTTATATATATATATATATATATATATATATATATATATATATTATATATATATATATATATATATATATATATATATATATATATATATATATATATATTAATTGATTGATGGATTAGACAAGCATGGAGGAGCTCATTATACGCATACTAATTCTTTGATTTGCTACATTATATGTGATCTTCAAGGCTACATACGCTTTTGAATTCCTGATAACCTTGGCGGAAGTGGCCAGTATTCCTTATTATTTATCCCTAAATTGTGGTGAAGAGATGGGTTCATTACTATTCCCATATCATTTAACGAAAGGGAATGTAACGAAACTAGACTTTTATTTGAAATCAGCTCTCGAATTTCTGGTCCCGAACAGAAATTCATATATATATATATATATATATATTAATGAGAGAGAGAGAGAGAGAGAGAGAGAGAGAGAGAGAGAGAGAGAGAGAGATGCGATGGGTAAATTGGCGATATTTTATATTTTAAACATCGTGCATTGTTTTTGATTCCGCCTTCCTCTGTCCACTATTTGTGATGGCACGGATCCTGTCTGAACAACCCGTCGATAAACTGCATAAAAGATTGGATGACGCGGCTTCCTTTAGGCAAGGAGCGCAAATCTGATGCAGCAGTGCAGCTTCGCGTCCATTATCATTCATGCGGCTGAAGGTAAAAATCATATCGGCCTATACACCATATGAATATCCTGCAAATGTGCAAGGCAACACTTCTCAGTTAACTCACTAATACACACGTTAAATTTGAAGACAGCCTAGCCAGAAATATACACGAATGATAAATGTCACCTAGTCTATATGGCGCAGTCCAGTCTCGCCATCTACTTTCATTAAACATAATAAATCAGATCAGTAATAAAGCATTTGACGACAAGAACACCGGATTATATACCTTACTGTTTTTTTTTCTTTTTATTTAAATACACACACACACACACACACACACACACACACACACACATATATATATATATATATATATATATATACGTACAATTTAATATATTATCTGTTTTTATAGATAAGAAGATTTAAGTAAAGGCTATGTTTATAATAAAAAGTATAAACAACATTTACCGGCCAGAATTTCCGAGAAATCTCAAAGAGAGAATATGTGTTCTCAGACAAAAATCGAGCCTGTATCCTACATGGAACCGTTATATAGCCTGACGTGCTATATCATTTAGATACAGTGGAAGCGCATTTTTAGCAAGGTTAAATTACTTTTATTAAACCACAATTTTCTCATGATTTCTCTCGAACGCTCATATCTGCTCGAAGCGTATCTAAACGTCAACACAATAATTTAACCTTATTAACCAGACGCTTCCTCTGTAGTTAAAGGCAATATATGTTCGTTCCGTGTAGGAAACAGTTTCAATTCGAGGACACATCTTTTCTATCAGATTTATAGGATATTCAGGCCGGTTTATTATAAACAGAAGATTTACTTAAGTATTTTTTTATCTATAAAAATAATGTATAAACAGAAATATATATCAAAATAATTGTTTGACTTAGTCTATTTCATAATATATATATATATATATATATATATATATATATATATATATATATATATATATATAGGGGAGGAGAAAATTGCATATATTTGACAGGCAAGCATATTGTTCTAAACCTGGTAAAATCCAAGATTTATAATGTCATTTACGAAGGCAATATTCCTAAATACCTAAATGCTACAGTTATCTTACTGTTTTCCTTTCCCTTATCTTATATATATATATATATATATATATATATATATATGTGTGTGTGTGTGTGTGTGTGTATTTCAACATTGTTCAATAATAGTATTCGTGACGTACGTGGGGGTCATGTGGAAATATAATTGATCAAAACTTTCCCATGTAAAAAGATCATTGGTGGAATGATAAATCGTTGCAAACAATGAAGTAATGAAAATAAATGCGAATATATAAATGAAAGCTTAATGAAAATATTACGCCACCAGTTCACACATGTTCATCCACACGCATGCGTGATATTTGCATCGATATGATGCATTTCTGGCCAGTTACGCAGTTTTGCCAAGCTATGAATCAACAATCTATTCCTCATCTCTGTTAGAATGAATACAATAGAAGAGGCAAGTTCAAAAAAACATCGCTAATCAATTTTAAAAACTAATTCTTGACCCGCTCCGTTTTATCTGTTTTTCTTCTTCAAAATCACTATATCTTCATTTTCTAATCTTCCATTTTGTAATTTTTTTCTACGATATTTTAATGTAGTATGAATATCAGGTGATATTGGTTTATCTCTTTACCTACCTTTTGTTCTGTATCTGTAAAGATTTCCTATGGTTAAATATTGGGTTGGAATAACATTCCTAGTGTTTTTCAACAGGTGGCGTGTGAACAAGAGATTTCATTTTAAAGTGACTGAATGTCTATTCAAATACAGGTATCCCGTCAGGAAAAAAAAAAAAATGAACAAATGAAAAAAAATATTTAATTTACAAATTGCTTTGTTTATGTTTCCGAATTGAAACTGAACAGATACGGCTTGCGAAAAAATCTGAATGACTGAATGTGCTTCAAGGCAAATAGAACTTTGTTGGATTGTGGAACTCTCTGTAGTCAAGCCGTCAAATCACGCCACATAAAACGGTAGATTCTTCCGCATAGGGATGGGGGAAGATAGGTTCGAATCCTGCCGGAGTGCACATTATCTTTGTTAAGTTTTCTCGAGTATGCAGGTCGGTAGGCGAAATAAACACTGTCTAAAATGAAAAAAAAAGAGTATCCACTAAAAAATATATATATATATATATATATATATATATATATATATATATATATATATATATATATATATATATATATAGAAAGAAAATACACGAGGAAGCCTACATTTAGTCTTAGCCGGCTAAAAACATATAGTTTTCGTCTTGTCATTTTTATTCATTTTATCACTTTTACAGATAAATATATATATATATATATATATATATATATATATATATATATATATATATATATATATATATATATATATATATAATTTTTAACTTTTTACAGATATTTGATATATATATATATATATATATATATATATATATATATATATATATATATATATATATATATATATATATATATATATATATATATATATTGTTTTTCAACTGAATAGAGACTCTCCAGGTCACTGGTGTATTCTTTTAAAAAAAAAACACGTTAAAAAATATTTTTATATATATATATAGTAGAATACTACTAGGTCTGCTCTACTTAACGTATTGAGCACTTTATTTAGTTATTTTACTTACTCGTATCGTGATTTTTTTCTTTGGACTTTGGACTTGCATGCTAGACGATTATTTTCGGCTGACGTACATGTTCTTGGTTGTTTCTTTTTATACCTTTTTTTACATTTGATATTGGTTTGATTATTCGAAAATCAAGACATCGAAGGTTTTTCGGACGAGTATAATTTCTTATACTTATAAGATTATTATATATATATATATATATATATATATATATATATATATATATATATATATATATATATATATATATATATATATGTGTGTGTGTGTGTGTGTGTGTGTGTTAAGGCCTCATTCTATAAGATTCACGCGTGAATTCTGGAATTTAAATGTCCCTACAGGTTTAAGGAAATATTACTTTAAAACTCTGGTTGCTGTACAATCACCAAAATTAAGCAATATATGGCCTGGTCAGTGTTTATATGAGTGACCAGTTTGGAATACTACTTGCTGGGAGTCTGGATGTGGGTTGGATAATGGCTTGAATTGTTAATTGGAGAGTTTGAGTTCCAATTCCCGTTGGCTTCGTTACATTCACATAACGCACAAATATCCTAGGTAAAGTTATATGGATCCGATTTTTCTCTCCCGGTTAGGGGTTAATTTGTAAGACTTGTTTTACTAGACCACTAAAATATCAAAACGATTTCTTACACTTTAAGATTATTTTCTACCTTAAAATTATCTGTAAAGTGTGGAAAACACTTAAAAAGCGAATTAATCAATTAAATGTTCTTAATTTAAAAGTGTACATGCGGGAAAATAAAAAAACATTTTCCTCCTTTGATGCTCTTTTATTTCTGTGAAGAATAAAAACAGAACAGTTACCTTAGATTAGATTTCCTACTACACTTACTGTACACTCCTGAACATACACGGTCTTATTGCCAATTATTTCGAATCGTATGAATTACTCTATTGAAAGAAATTCAATTCTTTAAAAGCCTGTAAATATCACTCAGGCTATTTCATCATCCCAAAAGATGCCAAATTCTAATAGTATGGGTATAGGAATTTGCTGTTGTTTTTGTAGGAATCTAGTGATACAAAATGGTTTTTGAACAAATATAGCGAAACAATTTTTTTTTATAAATGTAGTGAATCGAATGTTTTTGTCTAAATTTAGTGAAATAAAATATATTTGTCTAAATCTAGTGAAACAAAATGTTTTTAGTATAAATCAAGTGAAACGAAATTTTCTTTTGTATAAATCTGGTGAAATGTTTTTTTGTATTAATGCTGTAAAATTTGTATACATCTAGTGAAACAAAATGTTTTTTGAATAAATCTAGCGAAACAATATTTCTTTTGTATAAATCTAGTGAAACAAAATGTTTTCTAGTAAAACAATATTTTATTAAAATCATGAGAAGTAAGGTCTTTGAAATCCAATTAAAAATGCTACGAGCCTTCGATTCAACCAAATATAATATCGAAATACATCAATATATGGGGGTTTACCGTTGTGTGATAGCTATTTTTTTATTTCCTTTGTTGTCAGTTTGACCTTTTCTCGGTATCATTCTGGGCCTAACTCCACTTACTTTCCTGAAACCGATACTCGGGGATACTATCCACCACTATAAATACTGCGATAATTTTTCGCAGCCACTCTTTACTTTTTCACTTATATGTCAACATGTAACTCTCTCGCCGGAAATCGCATAATTTGCTGCGGGTCGTTAGTAAAGACAGTGTATGTGTTGAAAAAAAAAAACATTTTTTCTGGAATAGGCACAATAAAAATGGACGACTTGCATGTATTTTCAGCAAGATAAAATACAAAGAAACAAGAATGGATATATGTAAAAACAAATACTAATGTATTAACAAGAAAGGTATAAAAGTGACAAAGACAACGACATGTGTAACAAAAGTATGTGAAAACCTTTTTGGTTCAAAGGATGAGAAGTGAGTAAATGTGCGTACGTCCGCAACACCATAAACTCTTCAGATATTATCGGAATATATATATATATATATATATATATATACATATATATATATATATATATATATATATATCTAAGAGCAGTTACATTCATATTAGCATGGTACAAGTATTTTCAACATATTGTGACACATACAGTCATCCAAATTATTGTCTGAATGATGGTGTCATTCGTACGTTAAGTGTGAATAGATATTTGATACAAGCGATATAATTCATCTTAAATATCCAGGTTTTTAGATTACCTCTCACCGACCAGTATCGCTGATAAATTTTAAAATGTTAATACATAAAGGGAAATACTATTAACGAGGTCACACGGTTTGAATGTAAACTTTATTTGTTACTTCACAGTAAAAAAGAAAAGTGCGAGAGACAGATAATATGTCTAAATAGGTTACGTCGAGTAGTTTCAAAGATTAAAGAAAGAAATTCTGCTGGCCTAGAGGCAGTTGGTGTCTAGAAATAAAAAAGAGACTCCACAATCTTTAAGTGAAATATCGAACATGCCACACTTAGAATATTAAATTTGTCGTATGAGAAAGTTTTACGACAGAGAGTATTATCAATAACGTTTTGCCCAAACGCTAAATTCGAAACAATTGTGCGATTGCGTCAACTTTGTTGTTTGACGGGATTGGCCATTTCTGACACATAGCAATGTGAATATTTACTTTCAGGAGTAAGCAATATGTATCACTGCGCAATGCGTTCAATGTAACGAGATTCATTATTTTTAGTTGTTTTCAACAATTATTAATATTCGGATAGCATTTCTTACCCCCTTCTTTGGTATTGCCCAGGCATTCAATTTATGGTCAATGGACGGATAGACGCTTTTTTTTAATGAAATACTTGTGAAAATGAAACTGTTTAACAACTATTCATTAAAAATAATAACATGCGCGATAATACTAATACAATAAGTGCATGTAAAAAATCAAATATTACAAAGGCAGCCTTTCTGGTTAAATAAAAAATCAATATGTATAGTCAAATGTCCTATGCTACCGATGGTTCTCGTATCACCAACAATTGAAGAACAGCTAGAACTGGCTATTACGTCATAATTTTATATATATATATATATATATATATATATATATATATATATATATATATATATATATATATATATATGTAAATATATCATGTGTGTGAGTATGTTTATATATGTTGTTTATAAATTGCAAGAGAGAAAGAGAGAGAAAAGAGAAGAGCTACACAGAAATATCCTTAAATGACCTGTGTCCATTTAATTACAAATTATATGCGGGCTTGAAAAGTTATCTTCGTTCCGATTAGAGAGCAAGCTGTATTCAGTTCATCCTAAGCAAGGTAGTAAAGCCACTAAGACGTAAGGGAATACTGGGTGTGGAATAATTAGAAAACCGTTACATTACTAAGGAGGTAGAAGAAAAGAAGTGTAACCAGGAGTACAGTAGATAGGGATTGATACTGGATTTAAATTTTTGAAGATTAAAGTTGAATGGAATGCATGGAACCGGAAGTACAAGAAAAGAAACTTACTATAGAACTTACCATACATATCTTTGGTAACTCTGCTGTAAATATACGTGACCCTGTCGCCAGTCTAGAGATTCGCTTAAATTCATAAAGTTTAGAATCCATAGCGAACAATTTTCATGAAAATATTTATAGAAGAAAATTACAAGGAAGCTACATTACAGCGGAGAGAAAGTGACCGAAGACGAGACGCCAAGTCCAAACTAATAATATTGCTGATTCTTCTTTGGATATTATCACGAATCTCTAAACATACAGAAGAAGAACCGAACTATATCTGACAGCAGTATTCAAAGCGTAGACAACTGATAGACTTATAAATGTGTAAGATAAATTCTGGAGAGAAGAATTATCTATCAAGACGCAGTGAAAGAACTGATCAAGCAATGGATTTAATATAACCTTTTCACGTTATGCCAGCCGAGAATATTAGGTCGAGTAGGCGCAACGCGTCACTCGATTTGGGGTGAGCATCAAACAAGCAGATGGAAGACATCAAAAGGGTTTCTCAGATGATTAATAGTAAACATTTTAGTTTTAGAGGCGTTAAAATTAACAAGCCATCATTTACTCCAGTTAACAAAATCAACCTCGTATTTGACTTAATTGGACTGATCAGATTTACTATCGAGACAGGAGTAAATGGTTGTCTCATCTGAATAGATACCAAGTTGAGAGCTGATACTATCAGGAAGGCGGTTAATGAAAATTAAAAAATTACAAAGTAGGACCAAGGTTATAGCTCTGTATATCAAAACTTTATGCCGAATTTTGGCATTTGTTGGAAAAATAAGTGATGGTCTACGAAACCATTTCAGAACTTATGAGAGAGTCACAAATGAAAATGGTCATACTCGATATCAACAGATAGCCATAACATACACAGACATACAGGATTTTATATATATATATATAAATATATATATATATATATATATATATATATATATATATATATATATATATGAAGAAATATAATTTTAAGGTGTGCTATGTTTATTGGACAATGCTCAATATCAGAGATAGAGCGTATGTAAATATAAATATAAGGAGACAGGCTGTTTAATGCTAGGCGCAATCGTCAGTCCGCATGACGATTGCTTCTAGCATGAAACAGCTTGTCACTTCTGAGTTGACTTCAATGTTCACTTATATATATATATATATATATATTCCGTATTTGGGAAGCAATCCCTCTTTTATACAAAGTTCATTAAACACCTCTGAAAAGGTACTGCGATTAAGCTTTTTTATTCAAATTTTCTTGTGTCCGTACATGTGTTTTCTTTCCTGGAAGTCTGTAAAAATCATCAAAATGTTCTGCATACCCTAGCGTTTTTTGCTATTCTTTTAGCCATTATCAAGAGGGGATTTTTATTTTTTATTTTTAACAGAATGTGTGCTTTTTATGCATGTCTTTGGAGGTGTAGGAATGTCTTATTTTTTGAAACACGCCCTATATGTTGCGGATATTAATTTTCGGTGTGGTGTAATGGTTAAAGCTTGTCTTCAAGGAGAGTTATTACTGAAAAGTGAGTTCGATAACACTGGGTGCCCCATGATTTGACCTTGTGCCACATCTAATCTACGCTTGGAAAATCCTTATATATATCCGTCGGACGTGTACTTTTAATGTTAGGATTTGTTGGCTTTTCTTTCTTTATTAGTGGGGCTTCCATTATTCTTAATCAATTTTTTTACCTGTGGATGAGTCTATTATACTTGTATTTTCTAAGCGTATTTTTGGTTGGATTTTGATATATTTTCGTGTGTGTTTAAATGGGTCCAAATTGATCTGCGGTCGGGTAAGTGTAACGTAGGTCGTCTAGATAGGCATGTAGTAGTATGATCAATGTAATTATTTATGAGTTTGGTTTGATAAGGAGCGCTGATTCTTAAGGGGTATTTAAATTCGTAAATAATGTTGGTTCTTTATAGATTGGCTTTGCGGATGTGTTGTTATTTATTATGATAAGGGTAGCTATTTTAATTTTTAGTAATAGATAAATTAATTTACATGAAGATTGCCTTGTGAATGAAACTCCGATGTGCTAACGGTGGGGGATAATATATATATATATATATTTTATTTATATATATTTCAAGAACAATTTATGGGAAATTATGTAAGACAAAATGGAAAAAAAAAGTTTTCGTGTAACGCGTTTCATCATTTAGAACTTTATCAGACTACATTTGTTTACATTGGTGTGACTACACATGCACACAAACGAGAGATGCTGGGAATTCTAGACTTTAAATTAGATTTTTTTTAATATGTTTTTGGGTATATAGTTTAGCGGAATTTGTGTATATAAACTGGCCGATTACAACATTTCACTATTTCTAATAGATTTATTATAACAATGTGCGATATCTGATTACAAATGTGAGGAAAACAAAAAGAATTTTAAATTAAACAAACTAGATTATGTACCAAAATACATAATAAAAAAAAATGAAAGGCAATTTAAAATTTAGAATTCCGAGCATCTCTCGTGCGTGCGCATATGTAGTCGCACCAAAGTAAACTAAAAGACGAAATGCGTCGTACATAAAAAAATTTACACTTTGTCATATATCTTTCCAACAGATGTGTGCACAGTCTTCGTTAAGGCCAATCTTCGATTGATACCAAATCAGTTGGGTTTCGATCCATGTTAGAGCCAATCGGATGTCTTGTCACACTGATGAGCTGTGAAACAGCAAAGCAGTCTGTCTATGGATACACACACACACACACACACACACACACACACACACACACACATATATATACATACATATATATATATATATATATATATATATATATATATATATATATATATATGTATGAAGAAAAATATATACACAAAAAAACAAACAAAAATCCTTATATACAATTATGCTGTTTTAATGTTAATATGCCAACGTCGGACGTTTCGGTCTAATAAACCATCTTCAGGACATATTCATAAATTACGCACGGTGAATACTAGACCTGGCTTCATTAGTATTTTCTGTTTTCTAGCGAGATTAATGCTCGACAAGCGTACATATAAATTTTAGATCAAAATAGAATTCTTTTCATTTTTCATTCAAAATACTCAAATTTTAGGAATACGTTTTCACATCGTCGCCCACGTGACGACAACGTGACCATGTTTTAAACGGGGCGCTGATCTTATAAAACTTTCAGTTATCTGTTTGGATAAGTCTTGTTCTTATGTACATCGTCTTTGTCATGTTGTATTGAGAATGTTATAATTTATGAATATGCCCTGAAGATGGTTTATTAAACCGAAACGTCCGACGTTGACATATTAACATTAAAACAGCATAATTGTATATAAGGATTTTTGTTTGTTGTTTTCCGTATATATTTTTCTTCATACTGTCGTATCTATGTCCATATATTTGCTTACGTATATATGTATATATTATCGGTGCGTGTGTATGTATGTATTACAGTCTTATACAAATAATATAGCATACGTTAAAAGGCAAACTCGCATAACATTAAAGTTTGCAAACATACTGGCGGTCACACCTCTATTTTCACAAGCCTTTCAACGCAGTGAGACAATGGAATTCGTTGACGCATAAACTGACACATACATATGCATCATTGACTCTGCATTCATTCTGAACATGGCATTTAATAACAGGCAAAATGCACGGGGGTATAAATGATGGAAGTAGGAAGATAATCCTGGTCCGGATGGAGAGGATGCGTATTGAGTATCAATGTAACAGTAAGTATGGAAGTGGGTCGGGCCAGCAAGTATTTAATGAACGCTGGCCGAAGCGCCACTGACACAATGATTGCAGTATGCGAAGCAAGATAAATTGATTTTCGGTTCATCCAAACACCATAACACGAAGGGACGTTAGCACGCGTGTGCGGTGGGCACGCAAGCTCTCATAGGATAGTGATCATTGTATTTCCTTCCATGAATTATATATATATATATATATATATATATATATATATATATAGAGAGAGAGAGAGAGAGAGAGAGTAAGCATATAAGCTCTCACGCAGCCGATAATACATTTATCATCAAATATATATATATATATATATATATATATATATTAATATGTAATATATACATGTAGATATTTATGTATATATGGAGATAACGTATGCATGTAGGTAAGAGCTTCTAATAAATATTCATCAAATATGGATCCAAAATACGAAAGAATGATAAGATAAAACACAAATAGAAAACTTTTATCAATTTATAATGTTTCACATTCATAAAGATTCATCAGAGAATGAAATACGGAGAATGTAAAAATACTTTATTATTTAACTTTTTTATTTCTTCATATTTATATAATTCTCTAGTGAAGCTTTAATAATAAACATGTTAGATTTGTAAACTTTACTGTTATAAGTATATCTTATATAAGTATAGTTCTGTGTTATATATATATATATATATATATATATATATATATAAAGTGAACATTGAAGTCAACACTCAGACGCGACAGGCTGTTTAATGCTGGACGCAATCGTTAGGCGGCCTGACGATGCATTCAGCATGAAGCAGCCTGTCGCTTCTGAGTGACTTCAATGATCACTTTTATATTTATATTTACATATGCTCTATCTCAGATATTAAGCACTTTATCCTATAAATATACCACGCCTTAAAACTATATTTCTTTCATATATATATATATATATATATATATATATATATATATATATATATATATATATGCACCCAGGGTGCGAGGGATAATTCGCATCAAAATTAAGCAAAAATGAAAGACATTAGACATCTCATTTTAAGTGATATATTATTACAAATTACATAAACTTATCTTGAAATACTAAAGAGTAAATTTTTTCCATACAATCGGCGACATCGGAATCTACGACAATTTTTCTTGGCGATCTCCTCGTTTAAATTGTTGAACGCTGCAATAATAAATGCGTAAGGTACATGTTGGCTGTTACAAGGAGTTTTAACATATACATCTAAAAATATACTCACACATGTGTAAAAATATACGCATATATATATACATATGCTTATACACCCCCAAACACACATACGCATATATATATATATATAAAAATATATACATATATACACACATATATATATATATATATATATATATATATATATATATATATATATATATATATATATATATACAAACTGTTCATACATAATATATACATAAATACACGCATGGACCCTTACATATATATACATACACACATATACATATACATGCATATATACACATACTACCGATATACACATATGCACACATAAATCACATAAATACAATGAAACCATATATAAATAAATATAAAGTACAGTTTGTGCGTGTGTGTGTCTGACCAACCCCTTCGCTCCCACTGGTCCGATTCATAGCTCATTCAAAAGCCCTAGAAAATTTAGGCGCAGAGAACGATTTTCGTTGTGCTCAGATTCAGGATTGCCACATTATGCGAGGTTATATATATATATATATATATATATATATATATATATTAACTATACTAGCCTTATGGTCACTTCCTTGGTTCAAAGGAAGTAACTCTTATTTTCCTTTTGTATCCAAAATTGCAGTGCAAGTTTTATTATAAACTACCATATAGCCGCCCTCTCAGGCGGCATTTACGCTCTCTCCTGTGGAGAACACTTCATATGGCCATCACCACAATAGGTAAGGAGGCAAAGATTCGATAGGCATCAATAAACTACAGAAGAACTCAAAATAGATCGCTGCATTTAAGTATTGAAGTAATGTTTAAGCTTACGTTTTAAAAGTTCAACGATAATTCTTCTGCTGCCACTTAATTCAAAGAAGATTTGATGTATGTAGATCCTTATTTTCCACACAAACAATTATTTATATTTCATGGGTAACAGAACAAGGGGAAATTTATAAGATAAAAAGAATATAGTGTAAAGATGGGAAAATACAAATTAGAATTAGTTTTACATTCAAGTGTTAGAGAAACATAATAGGAAATTAAGTAAAACCTATATTATGAGATCTGTATGAATAAATACGAAATTGGAGCTCAATTCTCCCACAAATTCTGGGATTAAAAATACCCAGCTCTTCTCTATAGAATTGGCATTAACGAAGTCGTGTTGTGACACAAGGTTAATGTGGGGAGTCCGAGCGCGTACACCCGGACTAGGAATAAAAATTGCCCGTGCCCCTGCAACCGTCGGTTGCGCTGGCCTCGGTTGTGATCTCCGATCACTCTCTCTGGTGCAATGAGAGGGCACTGCCTCGGGTAGATCTTCCCCAGGGTTTGGCATCTCTCAGTATAATTTTTCTTATTTGCGATTCTTTTCACGGATTCGCCCCTTAGAGCACTCAGCCCAAAGACAGAGACGCAACTGAGAGATGATAAATAATGTTACAAATTACTTGAGAGATTAATTTTTATTAACTCAACCCGCAACGAGGTCAGGTTGTGACTCAAGGTCGATTTAATGTGTGAATCCCGAGCGCGTAGAAACCGGGCTAACAACAGAAATTCACCGAGCCCCGAAACCATCGGCTGTGCTGGCTTCGATGCGATCACCTATCTGGTGGAATGAGAGGGTGTGTCCTCGGGAAGCACTACCTCAGGGCTGGGCCCCCCTCTCAGTATAATTTTTCTCCTTCGACGGAACCGCCATGAGCGCACTCTGCTCAAAGAGTGAGATACAACAGAAAGATGATAAATAAACGCGTTACAAACTAATGAATATTAATTTGGTATTTACTCGACCCCCCACGAAATCGCGTTTTAAGGTCGGTTTTATATGTGGAGCTCGATCGCGTACACTCGATATAAAATTCAGTTGCGCTGGCTTTCGTGCAAGCACCGGTCCCTCTCTCTGGTGCAATGTGTGGGTGCAGCCTCGGGCAGCTATTTTCCAGTCCTGAGCATCTCTCAATATAATTTTCCTCAGTTGCAATTTTGTCCGTCGGAGCCGCCGCTGAGCATGAGAGAGAGAGAGAGAGAGAGAGAGAGAGAGAGAGAGAGAGAGAGAGCTGAGATATGATAAATTAACGAGTTACAAACTACTTTATAGTAATTTGGTATTTACTCAACCCCACCCCACAAGGTCGCATTGCGACACAAGGTCGATTTAATGTCGGGAGTCCGAACGCGTACACCCGAGGTAAGAACAAAAATTTCTCGAAGCCACGCAACCACGGTGTGCTAGCCTCTTTGCGTGCACCGATCCCTCTTTCTAGTGCAATGATATGGCGCGGTCTTGGGCAGGTGTTCACCAGTGGTGGACACCTCTTTCTATAATTTTCCTCAGTTCTGACTCTGTCATTTGACGGAGCCGAACCTGAGTGGACCCAGCCCAAAGACACAGACACAAATAAGATATGATAATTAAACGTGTTACAAACTATTTTAGAGTAATTTGAATTTACTCAATCGCCCATGAGGTCAGGTTTTGACACAAGGTTGATTTTATGTGGAGAGCCGTGGCACGTACAATTGGGCTATATATATATATATATATATATATATGAATTTAAGCATGCTACTAGCTTGGCATCTTGGTCCCACCCTTTTACTGTTGAAACAGTTAAATCTAGCCGCCTCTTCGATTCCAATACCATATTCTCTTGCACTTCCAGACAGTGGGACTCCTTTCCTCTTACTGGCTTTCCTGATAACTATAATCTTCAAAAATTGAAATATAATCGACATCTTCTGATGCCTTCATCTTGATCACCATTCTTCTTTTTATCCTTTCCTCAATCCCGACTCTTTTCTTTTACCTTCACTCTTTGACCTCTTGCGTGCTAATGTCACTCCCGCCTTGTTTGGTGTGAAACGTTTTAAAAATAATCTTTATGCGGGGTAGTCCGAAAGTCTTGTCACCCTATACCTAAAAAAAAACTAAAAAAAAAAAAGAAAGTGAAGTACATGTCAAAAGGAAATAAACAAGGTCGCTTGTTTCAATTATTTGCTCGCCCTGGCTTTCCGTAGAAACACAGATAAAAACGCCTTTCTCCCGAGGTCAGTCTTGTTCGTTCTTAAATTCTTTCGCAAACTACTCGATCCAGGTGTTTGGATTAAATTCACATATGCCTTTTCAAATCATGTCATTCTCCCAACATTCTGGTTTGTCTATTTTGCTTTCATTCTACTGGGATAAATCAACCTCAGCTGGTTAATGCGCGGCTTAGGTTCGAATCGCATCGAAATCAATTCTGCTAATGTCTACATACAATGCATATAGCCACGCGAATTCCTTACGCGGCGGCCGAACGACGCCTCTCTCGTCAACTTCTTCGTTACACAGGCACACATACATATATACCCGAATACAGGAATGATCACTTGACAAGACACCAGAAGTGCTGAAACAAAATGGCTATTTTTCTATAAGAATCGCTAATCTGATCATTTCCCTCGTCCGTATTTTGGCGGCCATATGCCATCTATCTACATTTGTTCTTTTCTTTTCATATTACTTTTCCTATCTGTTCTTTTATCTTTTATATTTAAATTTTTGTGAGCTGCGAACTTTCATTTTTGACGTTTCATTAATTCCTTATCATGCTATGTTTTCACATGCGTGTCAGCTTCTTTCATATTTTTATTTATTTATTTATTTACACACATAGTTCCTCTTTCTATTGTACAGGGTGGTCCTAAAGTATTGTCACCCCATACCTAATATAATTTTCTATTTCAACGCTCTGTCAACGAGAGAGTTTCACGGGAATGATACCACAATATCCATTAGTTGAAGGAGGGCGTTCGGAGAGTTTTTGCAACAATCAACAAAGAACAGCTTCGTAAAATTTCAAATAGCACATTGCTTCGCATCATTTTGTGTTACGAAAATGATGATGTTCATACAGACCTTCTCGATGAGTGAGAGCGTCAATGAAAATTAAACTTTCGAAATTTTCATGTATTTTTATGTTTATTAATGTTGCGTCAGGCACTTTGTATGTTAGACATCCAATACAAGAGCCACATAATGTTGATGATTACCTAATGAGATTTTCGCAAGGAGGTGAAAGGTATAATTATGGAGCTATGTAGGATAGAAAACTTGAAGCGGTTAAAATTCTAGATGTCGGGGAGACATCCTCCCGGAGGTCAGTTGAAAAAGGTCACAGTTCAAAGGGAATAAGATGTTTGAATGGAACTTCATCTTTACCAAAAGTCGATGAATGTAATGAAGATGATTTGACGCTCTTGTGATATCTGTGAATGTCTGAACTGGTGGAAATAAGGAATGCAGTTCATCTAAATATTTGTCATAAAACAGCAACAGAATGGCGAGAGGATGGCAACGGTTCCTCTGCGATAAACATATTGGAGGATGGAAAATAATTCAGCACTGGCAACGTTGCGTATTCGCTTTTAAACTATCTCAAGACAGCCACGCAAGTTATGGCAGCAACAATCAAATTTTGATCTAACTTTTGGAAAGATATATCATGGTCGTAGGATTTAAGTATTTTCTGGAATGGTGAAAGGAAGCGACCTTTCTTGTAGCCTATTTATGTATAGTACGAACATACGAGTTCTACTTGGGGTCTGGAGTAAACTTTAGAGTCAATGTACGCCATTTCCTTAAATGTTCATTTCCCATGAAAATACATTCAAGGACAGATGTATTTCATTGATTCGCTATTTTTCACTGTATATTTTAACTTCATGCGTAGTAGAAATATTGTCGTTACGTTATTGCATTTATTCTGAAAAATGTTTATTTAAACGTTCGGACTGGCTTAAATTCACCAACGTATTCAATAGACTCAAAGTTATTTTCATCTCCAATAAAGTTGAATAAATTACGTTGCTGTATTGTGCGATTTTTATCATTAGCTCTATTATATCTAGACCACTTATGACTGGGTAACCACTTATAAAATTCCTGTTCACGTTGATATTTTCCATTTACAGTGTATCTAAGGTTGTTTTAAGCAATTTAGATTACAGTTATTATACACCCCAAAGTAATATCATAATACTTGAAAAAGATGTAGTATATGTAAACATCTACTTCAAGTGTCCCTTAGACGTTTAACAGAGTGAACCTCCTAGCTTATATATATATATATATATATATATATATATATATATATATATATATAAAATAAGTGATCCAACGTGCAACTCTCGGATAATAAGTGTGACATTACTGTAATTATTGAACAATATAGTTCATGCCATATTCACGGAAAATCTACCAGTAAAAAAGAATTCTCTTATTACTATATTTGTACAAAAACGCACAACCTTAAAATTTAAATTCAAACTCAGCGTTGCGACTGCACGTTCCAAAACAATAACACATTTCTCATAGCATTTTTTCGGATTACATCTCTATTTTCGTTGTCCTCTTATTACCGAGAAGTAAAAACAAGAACAAAATCTACTTCCATACCTGAGGATGTCTGTAGGAACAGACGAAAGCTTGTAAAAACTAAAAAGACCTTATGCAACGGGAATTTATAAACAGGGATCATATCATTCATATACAGGTTCGGGGTTGGTGTATCTTATTTATATTTTTTGCGACGATGTATTCTCGCCATTTAAATCATTAACCTCTATATTTGTTTTTTGTATGAATGCTTCACGAATATATATATATATATATATATATATATATATATATAAGAGAAGTCGCAAACGTATTTGGTTATAATGTGAATGTTTTAAATATATATTATACTTTATTTTCTTATATATTATACTACACGAGTTTCAGGTCTTGTGACCTCTATCAATCTTTCTCTATTTTTGTGTATTGTAAATACCTTCATAGGACGAAAAGCGTCGGCTATGATGTTTTCTTTTTGTTTTTATCTATCTATCTATCTATCTATCTATCTATCTATCTATCTATCTATCTATCTATCTATCTATGTATAATGATAAAAATAGTTTTATGGTATACAATATGTATTCGTTAAAGTGTACATTATAAGGGTTAGAACGCATGCAAATTTATTCATGTATATATATATATATATGTATATATATATATGTGTGTGTGTGTGTGTGTGTGTGTGTATGTATATGAAATGAAAAAAATATGGTTTTATGGTATATAATATTTATTGGTAAAAGTGTACAATATCAGAGATAAAACGCATGTAAATATAACAATATATATATATATATAATGATAAAGATATAATTTTATGGAATACTATATTTATTGGTAAAAGTTAACGGTATCAGGGATAGAAGTCATGTAAATATGACACACATATGAGCTGAACATTGCATTTAAGCACGAATCGTTTTGTGTGACGCATTTCTTCATTTAGTTTACGTTGTTGCAATCTAGTAATCCGCCACTCAGAGTTTCATGGAATAGCAATCATCAGGCGGAAGTACTATATATGTGCTTAGAGACATGAACAACCTGGACAAAGGAAACAAAACTGCATGGTGGCTGGCGTTTTTACGCATTAAGTGATCACATAATCCCGTATAGATACTGTAGTAGAACTTCTATTATGAAGATTAACACATTCTATTGTGATCATTTATGCTGTCAGTCACTATACAGAGATGATTGCTCTGTCCAGTAGTGTTAGCAATTCCATTTCATCTTTATGCGTATATGCATGGATAAATATATTTATTTTCTACAATTTCTGTATTATGTTTTTTTTTATCTTTACTACCTTAGCAAAATTCATTGTATCTTTTTAATTATTTGTTTTAGTAAATATTTACGTATTTTCTTTACTAGATACTTTCCTTCTTGAATAATCATATACTTCAAATTGTATGAATATACTGTTTTTCTAATTTCCTATATTATTAAACCAATTTGTAGTTGCTATATTTTCAGCCTCTTTATTCATGTTTATTTCCATATCATTGTTATTTTTAATATTGTTACTTCCTTATTACCTAATGTGTTATTTGCATTCTTATCCATGTTATATATTTCTCTATTTACTTACTTGTATGAAATATATATATATATATATATATATAAAAAGAACGAACAGTAAGATGTATAATCCGGTGTTCTTATAGACATATATATATATTTTTTTTTTAGATTAAAAGTTACTCCAAAATTCGCTTGAGCATGAAATGGAACTAATGTATTTAATTTAATTACAAAATTAAATTCGGAGCTATCAGCTTCCATTTTTGAAGCTTGGTTAGAACTGTGTAGCGAAAAAAAACATTTTAAATCAATTAATTTTATAATATATATATATATATATATATATATATATATATATATATATATTAATTATGAGGCATTTGTAGATTTTTTTGTATTTCATTTGAAATCGGTTATTTTGATTTAACTCATAATGATTGATTTTATACATCTTGTTCGGAGGGAGATTTTCTGGTTTGAAATCTTAAAATATTTCCTATGTAAGTATTAATATAAATTAAAGCATAGTAAGGTAAATACGAAGTGAAGCATGGTAAGGTTTCCATCTTTATCTTATTATTAAATATTTTATCTTTTTAATTAGGTTAATACCTACGACGTAATCATATTGTAAACAATAATTAAATTTATAGTCCCTATAGAAAACTGAAATTTAAAGGGTATTTCATATAATAAAATATTATAATCTTCAGTCAATACAATAGTAATGAAAAAAATTCAAATATACGTAAAAAAAAGTTATTAAAATAACATATGATAGGAATTAAGATTATGATAAAAGGTCCAATAAGTAAAGTTAAAAAAAAATTGGAACATTTATATACGATGATAATTATATTGAATGGACGGTAAAACAATCAGTTATATGACATGCGTGATACACGCTTAGGACATCATATACCTTTCGATACATGACTGATGAGACAGATTTTTCCCGCAGTAGGTTGCCATTTCTTTCTGCAGTGAACCAGTTGACATCCAAGGATATAGAACCCGCTCTGTCCTGCTACTTACGCATAGCTAGTGGGGGGGGGAGATGACGTGGATTCTTACCTTTCCCAAGGGTTATAGGACGTAAGTGAATGTAATAGATTCAACTAGAATTCGAACTCGGATCTCTGATTCCTCAATTCAAGTCGCTATTGAGGAATGCCTACATGTAATCTCAATTACTATTGCATGAAATATTTTGCTCTGTTTAATTAAAATATTGAACTCTATGTGTGAATAAGTTTTAATATTTAATATTTTATTAAGTGGATTAACTTGGATAATTTACTAACCGATTATCTATCTATCTATCTATCTATATATATATATATATATATATATATATATATGTAGTCATCCTCACATACACTGTTTCGCTGTATCACAGCTCATCGTCCGGTTGCCTTTAGCTAGGATCGATCGAAACCCGACGGAATTGGTGTCAGTCGGAGATTCTACCACTAAGCCTTTGGCGCACGGCAGGGATGAAGGTGAATTTAAGCGTATTTACTTTTAGATGAACACACAGTGACTGAGAGAACTCGATTCGATTTACCGAAGAGTCATATGTTATTATCCGTAATAGTCACTGTTTACAAACCCGTACTTCCTCCACAGAGAGCTCAAACGAAATAAATTTTTCATATATATATATATATATATATATATATATATATATATATATATATATATATATATATATATATACACATGTGCCAAATTATTATCGAGATAACTTTTTTCTAATATTTCAAAAACCATCAAATTAATTCACAGAAAATTTTCACACAATATTGTCAACACTGACCTGCGCAATCACTGAAATTTTCGTACTGATCTGCGCAATGTAAACAAACTGGCGCCATGTTTGTTATCAGCACGGTGATTTGACTGTGCCAAATTATTAGAAAAGTGTAAGAATTTAGTGAAAAGATGGGCCATAAAAGCAGTTTAAGTGATGCTGAAAAGAAAACTATCACCTCAGAACTCTCAAAAGGTAAATCTACCTTAGAAATTTCTAAAATGATAGGGAGGTGTCATCAAACAGTGAAAAAGTTCACCGCCGATCCTACACAAAAGGGCAGATAAAGGCAAGCCGAGGGTTATTTCACGTCGTCTCATGTCACGAGAGGCCACGAAGAACCCTGGACTTACCACTCAAGAGCTTTTCAGACTCATTGGGGATCCTACTGTGTCTAAAAGTACTCGCTGTCGGTATCTGAGGGAAATAGCAACAACAGTCAAACCTGTATCGAAGCCTCCGTTGACGAGAAATCACATTCAAAATCGATTGAAATGGGCCGAGGACAATATAAAGATTGACTTCTCTAAAGTTTTGTTCACAGACGAAACTCGAGCAACACTTGATGAGCCAGATAGATGGTGCAAAGGCTGGGTAATAAACGGAGAGAATCGCCATCAGCGTTTGAGACGCCAACAAGGCGGTGGAAGCATAATGATCTGGGGTGGTATTATTGGAAAAACATTAGTGGGCCCATGGAGATTACAAGATGGCGTCAAAATGACTGCTGATGCATACATAGCGTTTATGAAGAAGCATCTTGAACCGTGGATGAAAAGGCAAAGTGTTGCCTTCAGAAGGGCCATTGTTTTTATGCAAGATAATGCTCCCTCACATGCTGCTTACAAGACTACTGAATATTTGAAACAGTTAGGCTTCGATGGACCTCGAAAAATGAAGTGGCCAGCAAATTCTCCGGATTTGAACCCAATCGAAAACCTTTGTAGCATCATGAAGCGAAGACTGTACGCCAACGGACGACAGTTCTGGAGCAACGCTGAGTTGTGGGAAGCAATTCTTGAAATATCTCGCGGTATTACAGCAGATGACATCATGCAATTAACAAATTCTATGGATCGTCGACTTCTTTAAGTAATTTCAAAACAGGGAAAACACATTCCCTTTTAATTTGTTTAAAACTGTGCCTTTTTTGTATCTGTTATTATTTGTTTGATTATCTTATTTATTAACCTCTTTTCATCATAAACATTCACGTGCAACATTAATAAACGTTTTGTTTGCTCGATTCTGGGAATTTTACTAAACCTTTCTAATAATTTGGCACGCTCAAATCACCGTGTTGATAACTAATATGGCGCATGTTTGTTTACATTGAGGAGATCAGTACGAAAATTTCAGTGATTGCGTAGGTCAGTGTTGCCAACGTTGAGGAAAATTTTGTGTGAATTGATGGGACGGCTTTTGAAATATTAGAAAAAAGTTATCTCGATAATATATATATATATATATATATATATATATATATATATATATATATATATATATATATATATATATATATATATATAATATGATGAGACAGAGCTAAGGAATATATATTAATAAATACTCATATACCTACGTTTGGTGTGCGACTCGAGTTTTATTAGTTTGCAAATAATCGGGCACGAGATATAAATTATTATAAGCTATATCTCTTGCCCTATGACCTGGGTACATTAAACGTAGAGTATATATTTTTTTTTTTATTAAGAATTCTAAAATGCTCAGGCCGATATGCGTAATACACACTGTTTAATAAATTAAAATGTGGTGTAAATTATATATATATATATATATATATATATATATATATATATATATATATATATATATATATATATATATATATATATATATATATATATATATATATATATATATATATATATATAATTTACATTAGCATTTTAGAATTTTAATAAAGAAAAATTCGTTTCACAGCAGGGGTCAAACCAGCGTTTGTCTTTAGAGTTGACTCCAAGGTTTGATCCTGTGTTATTTCCCTCTCAGCTAATTTCGATTTTTCCTTTTCCAAGGAAGTACATAAACATCATCCAGATTATTTTCTCGAAAGCTTCATATCTGCTCACTTTTGTATTGGAGACTTAAACAAAGCAATTTCTAAAGAATCATTTTTTAAAAATTACTTTGAGAAAATAATCTGGGTGAAGATTATGTACTTCCTTAAAAAAGGAAAAATCAAAATAGTTGTCAGGCTACAAAATACAGAAAATGAGAATTTACATTAAACCAGAGTTTGTTTCCGGTTGGTAATAGACAATTATCAAATCCAAGAAGTATAAGGAAACATTTGCCAAACTGCTCAGGTCAATGTATGTGTATATATCTTTGTTCTTGTCAAATAAATTCTCCATGAAATTAAAAGCTAATAAAAGAAGTGAAACATTGTCAATTATAATCGAAATAATAATTTTCTTTTAATATTTTCTTAGCAGACAGCCAGGTAATTACTCCAGTCTTCTTTGCATATAAATACATAAACACAGACACACACATACATATTAAACTTAGAACTGATGTCGCTAACGTAGTCCAAGTCTAAAAAGAACAGAACATATATTTATTAACATGCAGCTATGTATTATTATTATTAACTTAGTTGAATGTAAGTAATTATATAAAAATTACATGTCTAGATGATAGCGTAAATCGACTGGTCGACATTTGGGTTGAAAATGACAAATTTTCACTTTCCATTTATGATACTTTAAACGTGCTTACGTGGCCTTATTGGTGATAATTTTTCCACCCTACAAATCCAATACAGACTTTTACAGCGGGGACTCAACATGTTAGGTACACTCATACAAAACCTCTCTGTTGCTTTTCGACTCAATTTTAAGGTGGAAGTTTCGGCTTCTTTCCCAGAATTTTTACATTCTGGAACAGACTCCGGTGAGGATGCTTACCTCATCACTACAATAACGTTTTTTTCGTCCATTGCTATCTTAATAAGGTGACGGTTACTGAATGGGAATGCTGCAAGCTCGTATAGAGAAGAATCAAGTGTTGCATATTATGGGGATATGTAAGAAATATAAATGTCGAAACTCAGATTGTAGATAACCCTCTATCTTGTGGGGCTCTTGGGTCTTGTATTGGGGGAATTATGATAATAAAATACAGTTTCACGCAAAGAAGAATTTCTAGTCAGCGAAAGTTAGAGTTAAATAAAAATATTTTATTGCATGTGTAGTCTATTATGTAAAAGGATTTAATGATATTTATCGAACTTTGGACGTTTTGCATTATTAACCAGTTTAATAAAAGATTAGTTACTAATTAAACTTATCATTAGAGAATGTACGAGAATTTTATAAAGGAAAATTTTTAGGACAAATTATTGAAAATAGACTACTTTAAGTTGAAAGGCGTCCTCAACGTTGTGGAAATAGTTCAAGAAATCGATCATGTATTGATTTCATAGATTATATCTCACTATGAAACAAATTGCACACCATTCGGAAGTGTATAGCAATATTCATTTTTGCTAGTAATATTCGGTTCGTCTGTATCGTCCTTGCTCTGCAAAACGCTACACATATTTTTGACAGGGTAAAGCAGCTGATTAAAGGAATACTGAAGTCCTGCGTTATCGGAGGGAACAATGTTAGTAATATAAGATTCGGAGATCACGCAATATTAGTGGTAGGCATAGAATCAAAACTACAGGAAGTCTTAGACAAACTAGTAAAAGAAAACAGGAAGAAAGTGGGTCTGGGTTTGTTTTGTTTTACGGCATATTAGACTCAGTGGGTTATTTAATGGGAATATTTTTTTAGAATAGATTCATTTGTTTCTTTAGCGCCATATCAACTGTTCATGGGTCATTTAATGCTGAAATTTAATTTTCTTTTATTTACTAATTTCTTTTACAAAAAAAAGTATTGCAGATATTTTTTCTTTCAAAAATATGTTGCTAGTAATATATTTTTTAAACAGATTGCTGGTAATATTAATTCTCCTTTTCAAAAACTTTTTGCTGGTAATATTTTTTTTTTAGAAAATGTAAATCTGGCAATATTTTTTTTCAAAAATATGTCGTTGGTAATTATTGTTTTCACAAATGGCATTCTTGAAAAAAAATTAATATAAAAATCTATTTTTATAATTTCACAATGTTTTGATTACAGTTGGGGGGGGGGTTAAATATTTGCTCACACCTGGGGTCCCTAACAGATGCTACCACTCCTGGTTAATAGCATTTAAGAGGTAGTTCCATGTTCCTCCAAATCTCCCAGACTTGCTCTCGGATGTACTATATCATCATACCAAGGACGCCATGAAGAAAGGACCAATCATTAATTATAAAAAGACAGGATTTCATTTTCAAGACAGACATTTCGAAGATGTAAGCTACTTATTCAATCAGTTATGTGCCATGCGTGATACACGCTCAGGCGATCATGTATCGAAAGATACATGACTGACGAGGCAGATTCTTTTCCCGCAGAAGGATGCTATTTCTTTCTGCGGTAGACCAGTTGTATCCAAGGCTATAGAACCTGGTTTATTCTGTTATTTACCCATAGCTGGGGGGAGCAGAGTATTTTTACCTTCCCCAAGGTTATTAGCACGTAAGGGAATGTAATGGATTCGGCTGGAATTCGAACTCGGCACTCCGGTTTTTCAATCTGAGCCGCTATCCATTACTCCACCGCATGTACTGAGCTACCTATTGGAAACATAAAATTCAACATGTATAGACATATAACTATCGGTTATGTATTTTAACAGACAACTAGAAAAAGAAAACAGAAAACAGAAATTCAAAGGTTTAGCTAAATATATCATCGTAGAGCTAAACAATTGATTGATTGAGAGAGAGAGAGATGAGTCTACATAATAACAATCATTCTATATGGCAGTGACCAAATTTCCTAAAAGAAGAAGGGAAGACATGGGGTAACAGATATGTGGTAATACAGAAGCATGTCGGGAATACCATGGGCAGGATATATAAACAAGAAGGATTTAAAAAAAAAAGAAAATAGAACCAAAAAGGACGATTGTGCGTAGAACCAGAAAGGGATATCTTATATTTCTAGGCCATATAATAAAGAAAGAGTGCTTGGGGAATATTACACGCACAAGCTATATTAAAAGAACAGCGAAAAACAGCGATTAACCTAGTTAATGAGCTTTTTAAATGGGTGGTGAACCAAAAACATGGCGGATTCGTGATTGGATAAAACTAAGAGTTCTAAAATTATGGATATTCAATATGGCTCGCAGCCTGAAAGGACACAACACATGAAAACGAAGCACGGGCGAATAAGCCGACCAGCCGATGAAATTAATATTTTTTAAATAGATTTTAATTTGATACTTATTAATTTTCTTTGCCGAATGCAATGTAGCATTGGCATTCATAAAATTTCTTGTTGTGAAAGTGTTTGGCTTCTTTCAGTAACATAGATCAATGTGTACCTTAAACAAATCAATGTACGCCTCATTTGATATGTAAAAACCATCTAGATCTAGCCAGGAGCCATCACATCACCATATATAATTCCACACCAAAACATCACATAACTTCTGCTTTGGTGACGTATCTATGAGGTAGTCCACTGTCAGAGGCCATCCTGTATTGATTTCAACCGTCTGACCCTTCAAGTGTAATATGCCATTGTTTGCTAAAAATAATGACGGAAAAGCCGGTCTGTTCGCCATTTCATCCGATTTTCTTTATGGCTGTCTTTTAAAAGAAGTTTTACGATCGGTCTCACAGCTTTCTCTATTTGATTTAGGAACTGACTTCTTGTAATTTCTGACACATCATCTCTGATATAACGCTTAAAGATTTCAGAAACTGGCAATAAAATATTTCTTGATACGGAACACAGTCAATGAGATATAAACATGAAGGTAATCTTATCAAGACCTGCACCAGAGTTTCCAGTATTTGAAAAAAAGTTAACACTAAAGCGATACTTGACCATTATTTTTACAATTTCCAGCACTTTCAAATTCTGAGATAATTAAGCATTTTCCTTATCTGCCAAATCATCCCCACTAAGCTTTCTCAATCTTGCAATGGGGTTATTAATTGAGACTTCAAAATTCGGAATACTTCATACAAGTAATTGACGTTTCTTTCCCATCTGCGCGTAACAACATGACTTTCCTCTTAACTGCTCAGATCTGTTAGTAAATAAACTTTTACGCACAAATAATATTTATATATATATATTATTATATACTGAAATGGTTAACAATTGTAGACGCAATGCATTATTTATTTTCTTGAAATAGCTAAGAGATATGGGTTCATTTATGTAGATATTACCTACCGCTGTCAGTTCGCTCTTCTAACAGACTGTAAATCTTCAATTCTAATATTCAAGACAAGTAAGTCACTTGGAAAATTCGTACTCATACTCATAGACTAGAGAGTGACTAACCAATGGATAATTACCTATATATATATATATATATATATATATATATATATATATATATATATATATATATATATATATATATATATATATATATATATATTACCTATATATATATAATTACCTATATATATATAATTACCTGTATATATAATTACCTATAATTACTTATATATATATAATTACCTATATATATATATATATTATATATAATTATTTTATATATATATATATATATATATATATATATAATTACCTATATATATATATATATATATATATATATATATATATATATATGTGTGTGTGTGTGTGTGTGTGTACTTGTGTGTGTGTGCGTATAAAAATATATAGAAAATAGGAAAGAAACTCGTTAGGTAAATAATCCAAAGTTCTTTTAGTATATTTGTTATTATAAAAAAAAAAATAACACTAGATACAAAAGTAGAGCATAAATATAATTATTTATTTAAAAATATGATTCCATCGCATTTTTATCCATATTATGTTAACATGCTTATAATAAGTATCATCACTCATATATACATGCAACTATCCTCATACATCCCTTTCCAATGCCTATATATATATATATATATATATATATATATATATATATATATAATTTTTTATAAAAAATTTATAACATAAGTATGTTATAAAAAATCACTACAAAAATAGCCATTTTGTTTCAACACACTCTGTGTCTTATCAAGTGATGGTGTTGAAAAAAAAATAAACTATGCTTATATATCCCATTCCAATGCCTATATATATATATATATATATATATATATATATATACAGGCATTTGAATGGGATGTATATATATATATATATATATATATATATATATATATATATATATATATATATATAGGCATTGGAATGGGATGTATGAGCATAGTTGCATGTATATATGAGTGATTGTATTTATTATAAGCATGTTAACATAATATGTATTAAAAAATACACGAATATACACAGGCATCTATGTGCCTGACGGTTACTGAATGCTTTCCTCTAAGCATGTATGTAGTGAAAAAATAGTCGCCATAACTACAGATTTAGTTATTGAAAGTGAAATTAGAATAAATAAAATAGGAAACGGAAATCCAAATGTGTATGGTAGAAGTGAAAGATGCCTTCCAAAAACTAAGCATGATATTAAAAAAAATAAAACAGGAACACGCCTTTAGAATAAAAAACAAGAATCGTGACCCTCAGTATCATATCAATCCATTTATATAACATGAATGTTGGACTATTTCCATACATATGAAGAGGAGGCGTGAGGTAACAGTAATATGGTTCTAGAAAAAGATTCTGATAATAATAGGGATGACGCGTGTGTGGAACGAAGAAGTTTTAAGAAAAAGTTGGAGAAAAAGATCATAGTGAATCAGAATTATAAATTAAAAATGGACATAATGAGGAAATAGGGCTTGGAGATTTTGACGCTCACAGGACATATTGTGTGTATGTAATGTATGCGTGGTTTATAAATCAGTTTATATGTTATAACTCATAATGTAATTGTTTGAATTTTACGGCATTAATCGTCCTTTAATATATATATATATATATATATATATAACTTATACATAGGTAGGTTTATACGATTGGAAATAAAATGGGGTCTGATATTGGAAAAATCTTATGAAAATTAATATTAAACACACAAAGATAAATGGCGCGAATCCACGTACTCGTGTACTCCCTCACACACACACACACACACAAACACACATATATGTATATGTGTATATATTTGAGTCTATGAATAATCTATTCTTCATCGGACCAAATTATCAAATGTCGAGAGATCCTGCTGAGCAGTCAGTTGTTTGCTATTTGTGTTTTGACCGCAAATAGTTCTCAAAACTTGTATTGGTCTCCACGTTTCCTGTAGAAGATTAACTCGAACATTTCCGTATCCTAGAGACAAGGTTGAATAAAACCAGTGGAGAGAATCGTTAAAAATCAGTTTCTAAAAGCGACACACACCACAAGGGAGTTCATGTAAAGTTTTAGATGAAGTTACAGACAATCTTTTTCCAGCCAATCCTGGGTGCGTGGAAGTGTCAATATATGGCTACCGTTAGTGCTGGATATTTCCGGGTTATTTTCTATATAATGATACGATTGAGTACTGAGAAAATAATGCGTTTGCTTATGAGACCATCTGCAACGTAAGTTGTTTATAGCAGTAAAAGTGAATTTGTAACGATTATCCTAAGATCATAATTAATAACTATTTATTATCGATGGAGATAATCAGTAATGTAAATAACCTAAAGTGAGTGTTTAATGCTATTATTATTATTATTATTATTAATAATAAATAATAATACAAATATACATTGATATTAATAAAGCGTATCATAAATAAAAAAAATAACATTAAAACATTGTTTAGAATTAACTAAATAAAACCAAAATAATAAAAGTTCTCTCAGAATAAAACAGAAAGTTTTCTTGTCTGAAAATGGACTTCGCGCCGAAAATGTTGAAATCAGTCTCTTCACCACCTCTTGGAGGGTCAAGACGTCCATCTTCTATCCTCAGCACATTGCTTGTTATGATTCGAAGTGGCTTCTTGCTTCATCCCATGCAACCTCAAGACACGTGTAAATAAAACGCACACACATACAAATACACAAAAATAAGTAAAATTGTAACATTTAAATTTACAATTTAATATACTTTTAGTGTTATTTACGTGTATGTCTTTTTACTCCTGTGAACATTATGGTATGATGTTTGTGATTCCACAAGTGCTCCGAATTGGTGACCTTAAAATCAATTGGCACACAAATTTATCGCGTAAGATAATGGCACACAAAAAATCCGGAAGGCAGTGGAAGACATAAGATGCATTACAGAAATTAAACAAAGTATTAAGATATAGAGTTATTTCATTAGAAACAAAAAAAATCTCTGTTATATCTAACATCTCATACGCATGGGGATGATATACGAATTACTTTACAAATGATGAATAGGTTCGAATTGTCATAGATGTCTTACTACATGCAGATAATGAGACAATTATCGAGGCTGCATATGATAACGGATAAGTTTTAAGGAAAATGGTACCGACATGGATATTTATAATTAAAATAAGAAATTGACAGGTGAAATTTTGTGGGTAAATAATGAAAAAGTGTGATTGAAGAAATTAACAATAATAGGACATATTTAGGATAGGGCTGTCATAGGGAATCACTGAATAATTTCCCCAATGATTTTAGGTGAATGAAATGTAGAATAAAGCAAAGAGTTAGACGTATCATAGAACTTTAAGGGAAATGAAGCCATAGAGATCAATGATCATCAACGTCCTGAAAGGACACGGCACATAAAAGAAGATGAATGAAAAGATTCAGAAACGCAGGGTGGAAAAGGTTTAACTGTAATTACAAACTAATCGGTATACCGAAGCAGTTTAAGAAAGCACCTTATTCATCCTGACATGAATTTATTCAAAAGAGTTATAGTGAGCCAGAAATGAATCAGAATGTAAAATAAAGTACAACTTATACTGACGTCACTTCTCTGAACACCCTGTCTCTATCAGCTATATTATGAAAATGTTTGTCAACTGCCTGCCATACATGAGAAGGTGAGAACACTTCAGAAAAATAATTTTCTTTTGAGATTTTATTTAAGCAACGAAATACAGTTTAAAATCTTTTACATTTCCCGTCTATCTTGTCATTAGTTAATTATTATGCCTTTGCTATCATCATCTGTCTTTATTGTTGTTGCACCGGCCTCTAACACAAGGGAATTACACCGGTTCTCACTATATATAGTGCCAGTAATACCTACCCGGTGTAAGCAGCGACAGTACTACAACTGCCTAGCTGAGTAGTACCCGTTTCCTACCTTTGTATCTGTGATGTTAAATACACTTGTTCCTTAAACCAACTTAGACTTGATTTTCTTATTTTTACTATTGTGCCACGACACAACAATTTTCATCAGCAGAAAGTATAAAAACACATAATAATAATAATGTCGACACTGAAAGGATATTTATTAATAATGCTAATAAAAATGAATATAATAATCATGGAGTGTTGAGATTGTGTTGAATATATTCATATCAGTTTCCATATAGTAAGATGAAATAATAATTAGACTTTAACAAAAATTTATCCACAGATCATTATATATATATATATATATATATATATATATATATATATATATATATATACACGTTTCATTAAATAATATAGACAAGTGTTGTCTATTTATTTTATGTAAAAATCCCCTTCCTTGACATATTGATAAACACAAATAATAACAAATTTACTATTTCGCCATACAAAAACCTACAAGCATAAATTCATGTACACTTAACTACAAGAGCGAATGCCCATATTACTACAAAATAGCAATTATAAAGAATCTAATACATCGTGCAGAAACTAATTCATCCACCAAACAGATTTTTTACAGTGAACTAAAAGAATATAAAACAGACACTTATTAATAATAGCTTTCCAAACTATATAGTTGATGAACAAATAAGATGCTTTCTTAGAAATCTCAATAATAAGCAAATTGTACATAATACTGCTTCTACTGATCTCAAATATATTAATCTCCTATATCGTAATCAAATGCATACTAATTATAAACAAGATGAACACATACTAAAAAATTTAGTAAATTCTAATATATCAACTACAGATCCTAGCAAAAAATTAAATTAATCATATACTACACTAAATCTAGTATATCCAACTTAATACTTCGCAATGATTCTTCTCCCCGGTTAGCGATTTGCAAAAACCAACATAGTTTATAAATTCAAGTGCCCTTTGGGAGAGTGTATCTCCAACGAATTAAATAATATTTATGTTGGTCACACCACAAACTCGCTTTCACGACGCTTGACACTACATTTTAATGAAAACTCTAACATTTTTAGGCATTTAAAACAACATGCCTGCCCGCACACACAATTCCGTAAAATACTTGTCGAAAACACAACTATACTTCGACATGAAAACAATAGACAAAAACTAAAAATACTTGAAGCATTATACATCAAACAGTTAAAACCCAACCTAAACAAAATCAACTATGGAATCTCTACAAATATTCTTAAATGTCTATAATTTCTATAATTGGTAACAGAAGCCATTGGTTTATACCAACGGCTTTCCTTATTTCATTCTACAATTCACTCTCGTGTAGTCATGTGTGACGTCATGAGATGCGGTTCGATTTTCGCTTCTAGCGTCTTATATGCGCGTGTTCATCGTTGCTTAGTGATCCACTATGTAAACAAAACAATGACAGACTATCATCACTGTCGTGTCCGTATATTGTTTGATATGTTTGTAATTACATCTTTGATAATGGCTTGAGTAAGCCGAAAGCTTAGATTTTATTAAAAAATAATGGATAAATATTGTGAATTTCTTTTTTCGGTTAATGATAATGTTATCAAACTTATCAGAAGATACGAAAAAATTTTACATAAAATAAATAGACAACACTTGTCTATATTATTTAATGAAACGTGTATAAATGAAAATATGCTGCCTAAATACACACAATATATACATATATATATATACATATACATATATATATACATACATATATATATATATATATATATTATTATTTTGTTAAAAAGTATGAAGCCACCCCAGAATTAGCATGAGATGAACTTGACAGGAGATTGAAAAAACAAAATAAAAATGAAAAAAGGAATCAGTTATCAAACATATAGTTTTAGAAACATTTGCATCGAATGTCCAAAATTTGTGCTGCAATAAACAAGGTTAAAGGTGGATATTTTGACGACAGGAAAATTTTATCAGAAGATACATTATTTCTTTTTGACATAAAACTTCTAATAAAACATCATGTCTCACTTTATTTTAACCATGTATAATAATTTTCTCTTTTTGCCAATGTAAAAATTTATCAAGTGTGGCCTCAAAACTTTGAAATATATATATATATATATATATATATATATGAGGGCCATTGGAGATAGAATAGTGATCGATGTAAAATAATCATCGGGCACGGATGGCAAACGGTTTCCCATCTGTGCCTGATAACTTCCACGTTCATGAAACTCAGAATTGTATATAAGCGTAGGGGGAACAAAACGTATATGTATTATATATATATATATATATATATATATATACAAAATGACTCAAAAAGAAAGAGCAGATTTTGAAAATGTAATAAACAACACATGCTAAGAGATAGAAAAACATTCAACAACTTACTGGATAAGAAAATATTTTAAGGTTACACTTCGCATATTTAGTTCACAGAATTATTCTTAGAATGGTGTGGCCATTTTAAGGGTTGACACAAATTATAGCAATTTGAATTGTTTTGTATACTGCCTTCAAGCACAGCCTATTTGGTTAGATTCTTGAAATTTCACAACATTTCGTATTAGAAACGTAAACAACGCAGAAAGAACTAATGCTATTTTATTTTATAATCCGACAATTTTCATCACTTTAAACGTTATTTCTAATGTCAAACCATATTTGAGTAGGTACTCCATTTACTTTTTAAAGAATAATGTGTTTTAGTGTCGACTGATAATAAGTAAGCTTAAATGTAAACATTTAGAATTTAAAGTTATTTCGTCATAAATGATTGTCAACATCTTTTTTCACATGAATATAATGGTAAAATAACAAAATATAACAGAGAACTCTGGTGCAGACATATTCTCTAAGATTTTTTGGCTTTTTTAAATTGTCGAAAGATAATGTATTTGCCTGTTATTTATGAACTTTATAAAGGGACAAATTGACCAATGAAATGTAACTATATGTGTTCCTGTTATTAGACTATAAACATATGTTCACTGTCGAATATGCATTTTAACTGAATGTTTTCATTTAGGCCCGCAAAACAAAGAAAAAAAACATGAGAAAATTATTTGAAAATACTGAAATCATCAAAGTAATGTTCTACCTGAAAGAAATACGTTTATTTCAAAATATATAACACATACAATAGATCATATAAACACTATATATCTATAAAAACATCCGCTAACCTAAATGTTTAAAATTATGTACAAAATATCTGTAATTAAAATTACGTACAAAATATCAATATTTCGGCATTAAATAACCTATAAGATTTGATACACCACAAACCAAAAATAGCAAAACCAATGTCTAATATTTCAGTTCTCTTCACTATTAACCTGGTTATATTATACAGGTAAACGTCATTTTAATTGCGAGAATTTCCATCAAAGTTTCATTAATATTAATATGGATAATATTACCGTTCGCATAAGTGTAAATATCTATCGATATGCATCGGTATATGGATATATATTTATGTTTATGTGAGTATGTTAAGCTCTATAGTATTTATTTATTTTAAAAAAATTTATTCTTTGATTTCTCTTGTATACACATTTCACCCGGATCCCAAGCAGTGTTAGAAATGGCTCCATGACATTTTCCAAAGATGATTTTTTGTAAAAAAAAAAAAAATAAAAAGATCACACACATTTTACATTGATAAAGCTCTTCGTAATGTGTGAAGTGTACTTGTGAATAAAATATTTTGGTATTTCTTTAAGGCATGGGCTACCACGAATTCCTTCAATGAATCTTTTGGAACCTTTTCCAATCAATCAGAGGGTTAGAACTACAACTGGAATTATTGATGCCATGAACCACATTTTTAGATTTCCGTTTCAATATCATTGATAATTTTTTAAAGATCTTCAATGATGCATTACAATCTGCAGGGACTGCCATATCAATAGGAAAACATATTCTGTTCTTGTGGTCTTTGATCACAATGTATGGTAGATTAACTTTGACTGTTATATCTGTGTGTATTGTAAAGCCCCATAGAATTGTTACAGTTCCTATTTTTATAACCGGGTCTGGGAGATGTCCATATAAGTTTCTTGCAGTTGCATAATTTACAGTGCAGATATTGTCACACTCTATCATGTCGAGTTTTATATTCAGTTGGTGCTAACAAAGTACATACTGATACAACGTGTTCAATTGTCTCTGGATATTTCTCGCCTAATCTGTATTTTGTGTCAACACAGTTTTTCAGGTTGTGTGTTTAGTAAATTCTAGTTAACAAGGATTGATCTTGTGCAGCAAAAATAAATATTTAGTTTCAGCTTTTAATCCTACACTGCATAAAATCTGATGGGTACGTGGTTTGTCTACATCATCTTTGACCATGAAGAGGCTTGCCATATTTTCTGCATTTACTACATTGCATTTGCTTTCTTTCTTAAGTTATTTACCGCTGTAGTCGGTGCATTGTGGTTTATTTATATTTCTTCACCCACTTGAAATTTCCTTTCGAATTTGGTCGATTCCTTTATTACTGAATAACGTTTCTTATTTCATTCATGTTCTTTGATTCAGATCATCCAATACGTCTTCCTCAGATTCCGGGTATATTTAAAGAACGATCGTTCTGGTTTTGTAGTACAGTTCTAGTTAAACTAATACTTTACCCCCTTCAGATCTCGATACACAGAGACGATCAACATTAGCTTTATCATGATGCATGTGATAGCAAGTGGGAAGTATTCTCGTTTTAACATCCAATCGCTTAATGTCAGCTATGGTCCAATTAAGGACGCTGAAACCTTATTGAACTACAGGGACAGCCACATTGTCTATCGGTAATATTCTACTTTGCGAATTAAATTCATTATTTAACACCAGACACACACGCCTGGTGTATTCTTTTCTGATTTCTCCTTTATTTGGATATGCTATATTCCATCTGATTCATTCAGTCCGAGGTATTTATAGATTTCTTCTTGTTCCAGGTCCCTAATCTTTGTGACAAAATCGAGATCTATTGAGTGTTTTACTGTAATTCTCCCTATACTGAATGCTACTTTTGTACGTTTATCTAATCTAAAATACTGATGTCGTCACTAAAGCATTTTAAACTATTGAAGATACTCTTCAACTCATTGCCATCTTTAGCAGAGTTTGATATCATCTATGTAGAATATTTGGTTAACAATTTTCTTTTTTTACTTTGTATCCATAGTTATTGATGTTTGGTTCATGCTAAAGAGGGATTTAAGTGAGACAGAACCAAAGAGGAGCAAGGACTTCCCTTGAAAGATTCGGATATTCAAACAATTGAATGTGGCAAAACCTTTGGTCGAATTTAGGTATAAAATGGTTTCCACAGTTTCATACTATATTTAAGTAAATTTACAATCGCCGAGAAGTCCCGTTATATTTGCAAAGACTTACGTATCATCATCAGCAGAAGCATCACTAGTCTTCTTCTTAACGTGGTTGATTAGAGCACTTACATTCCAACCACACCTTTTATTAAAATATTCGGTAAATATCGTTCTCTCCATTAATTCAGCCTGTGAGCATTGTTGGATATAAAATTTCGTTATTGAAAATTGTCAATACATTTAATTATAATTAAGGAATTAAAAAAATCCGTACGACACTTTTTATTCCAATCATTCCGTCTATTAGAAACTTAGCTGTTATTATCAGTGTAGTACGATGAATTTGAAATGTTGCAAGCAAAACATTTTTAATTCGAAATATATTAGAATGTAAACAAATTCTGAAAAGACTCACGTGATAGTTTAAGATGTACGCCGTCTGGTAAGAAAGTTTACAGACATTTTGAGATGTAAGAACAGGTTATCCAGCTGTGATATAACTACAAACACGGTCTGGTAGGAATTTTATATTTCATGCTGTGACTATCTCCACGGGCTTACGCATTCGGTAAAGTAAATGCCACTGAATGATCCTTTTTCTTGTTTGACAGTCGCATTAACAGCAAATGCGAATCAAGTCTTGCTTAAAGATCGTGCATTTGACTTTGAAAAATAGTCAAATATTTTAAGAAAGTGCAACATATTTTGGTGCCAATGCTTTAAACTTGGCTGGGAATTTATTGAAAACGATCTCCGTTCTGTGAAGCATTAGACTAATGAAGGAACCGGAAAGCATTGAACGCGTGGGGTGTGCAATTAAGGGAAATCTTTGATTGAAACAGCCAGAATTAGAAAAAGATCTGGTGCATGCTATAGATTGCTTGCAAAATATTTAACGAATATTCTAGTTAACTCAAGGCCGCATGATATTTTCTTAAATTTCGAAATGTCTGTAGAATTTATCTTTGAGTATTTATCTTAAATCATCAGGTGCAACTTTTCAGAATTTTTTTCTTTTATATTCTATTATACATTTCAGGTTTTCCCGAGTTAAAAGCTTTCTAAATTTCAAAACTATTCATCAAGTCTCATATAGATATTCCTTATTCTACGCTTTTCAATAATTTTTTTTTCTGATGTCAAACTTCGCCCTATCCAGCTATGTTAATCCTTTACAATCTAGAATATGTTCTCTGAGAGATCTGATTTTAACTGAAGTTAAAATGACCTTTCAAATGAAGAAGATTTTGGAGACTGTAGAATAGATTATATTGAAAGCCACAAATCATCTGATATCTATCGCGAATGATGATTTTTCAATTCGTTTGAAAAGTGAGATATATCCTAGGATAAGTATTTTGAATCAACATAATCACAAAATTTGAAGAATGTTCTTTCATCATTAAAATTACCTTTGATGAATATGTTAATGCTCCATTCCAAAAAATGGTTAGTTATTCCATCAATCTATGAATTTTGTACTTCCCTTCATTTGCCTAGGAATATTTTCTTAAACATATACTTACTATTTGTTTAATAATTTACTTGTTCTCCAAACAAACAGTAGTACCTCTAGTAGTGAATCAGCTGGATTGTTTCAGTATATATATAACGAATATTAAACCATATGAAAATGATTCTATTTACGTGCCTATATAAATAAAATAGCTGAAATCTGTAAATGCATTATATAGCATTTTTCAGGCTATATATATATATATATATATATATATATATATATATATATATATATATATATATATATATATATATATATATATATATATATATATATATATATATATTATTGGTTTTAACTAGGCACTTCGACGTGATGTAATTTTTAGCAAGCTTTTCACTAGAATAGTTACGCCTGCGTAGTGATTTCAATCCGTATTGCAAACTTACGCCACATCTAAGCTACACTGAATAAATCAGATTACTGCAAATGATACATTTTTGTAAACTTTTAACGATGTTTCTATCCCCTAGAATTTTAATCATTTTCTGAAAAAAAAAATACTTAAGCCAGTTCTATTTTCTAGGGTAAGGAAATATAGTACTTCTAGGCTTGCACGATTATTCAGTTTAAGGCTACATTACATGTGAAGCGTTTACAATTTCTTCACGTTGCTAATTCTCACGTCATAGCATAAGCAGATTTACACGGTACAATGTTTCGTTAATCTTCTTTTATAATCGTAACTAGGCTTTCACTTATCATAGGTATCACATAAAGTTTAACGTGATATTTATCTTATGTTCTTTTTTTAATTAGGGCGGCGAATCATCCGCGAATCTAAAAGCCCGCATCTAGAACATAATAAAAACCTACACTGGGGAAACTCATTGAACTGGCTCGTAACACCCCCCCCCAATAAAAAACAGGCCAAAACTCACATTTAATATATATCAGGTTAATACGAAAAGAACATAATTTATTACGTAAAAAATATTTAGACGGAATCCTAATTAGCATTTTCCCATTAGTAAACACATGCCACACGCACATTATTATATCACCAATTTATATTAACAATTTCATAAGCATAGTTTAGATGTAGTACAAAGAGGAAAGTACGAAGCACCCAATGAGAACCGAAACCGTTTTCAATTGATTTGGCCAGACAACCTTATATGACGTCGAAGTGCTAAAATGCCAACTTTTATCAGATCCATACTTAAAGTATCTAAGATTAGTCTACATACAACCACAACCTGTGTAATTTAAATTACTTCACTCCAATCTACAAATCAATATATGGACACTACCAGGTAAAAATGCACAATAGATGCAGAAACGTGCACACGCATACACACATTATCAACCAAATCTGGCACGTACTAGCAAGAATTATGATACACAAACACATAATAATTATAAACACGAACGCTATCTGGCGAGACAAATACACGTGAGGGCTAATAAGCGAATGAAAAACAAACACAAAAATAATAAAAAAAAAGAATATTCTTTTCTCCGCCTTATTTTTGATGAAGCAAGCGAGGTTAAATCTATAAACGTTTCCTATTTCTTCCTCACCTTATCACACACACGCACACACACATACACACACACACAGTGACGTGTAGAGGTTTGATTTGAGAAAGGAAGACATTTTAAATATGTAAAAACAGATGAAACATGAACTAAACATTTTATACAAACTAAATATGAACTAAATGTTTATTTCACTCTTTGACTGAATGCCCTCCCGATACGGAATCCCGGGGTCGCCGGCGCACCATCTCTTTCCCCATATATATATATTATATATATATATATATATATATATATATATATATATATATATGAAATGTATGTGTGAAATGTCTTTATGATATAAACTTAGGATAAACTTTATAGAATATTTATGATTTAAGAGGTTACTTTTTGCAGAGAGTTTACAGACTGAAGTAAAAATTGTGTTTCATTAATATTATTAAATCTTAAATTTAGTCTGGGAATGCTTCGTGTTACAAAGCAAAGAAATTGATTGAACAGAGTGAACGGAAAAATATCATTTTCAAGATTTTTCCCAGTCTATCAAAATGTCTCTGATGAAATGCTGCCCTATTATTTCACTCTTTACAGACATGTCTTCATTTCCTGATGGAGAAAATATTACCAAGAAGCTTTCTGTCATCATTTCTTTACTCGGCCTGTGTTTTTTTCTTTCGTTTCTTTTCCGTTCCAACAGAGACGCTTTTAAAAGAATCACTAGCAATGTTCAAATTAATATGAAAATTAAAGAAAAGTATAAAAAATAAAAATGAAAGAAAATAAAATGTTTGTTGTTACGATTTTTCTTTGACATGATTAAAAAATTCCTGATCCAGTTCTTCAATCCTTTACACAATACTTTATTCAATTCAATTATTCAGTTAATTAAATTGTTAATGAATTATCTTCTGGATATAAAAATGTACAAGCTAATTCGTGTATCGTCTTTCCTTTTCCCATAAAGGATAATTATTTCCATTATTTGTTGCATCGTGATAATTCTGACACAAGGCCATTTTTTTCGAAACTATATGGGAAGAATTCATATTAGGAATTGGCTTGCAAACATGGACTGAATAAATATAAAACTTAGAGTAATCTGTGTTGTAAAATTTCACTAATTTACTTGCAAGATTTGAGCTCACTCTCTCTATTATCAGATTTGAGCTGAATCCCTATATTCTAAGTTCTTGAAGCAGAATTTCTATCACCATATTTATAAAGTTAAAATCCTCGATTGATCTAAAAGAAATTTTAAGGGTTAACGCCTATAATATTATCATTATTAAAAAAGTCGATATTACAATACGAAGTTTTTAAGGTGCTAGTTCCTTCAGAACATACAGGATCATGAGTCTTCAGATATTCCTTTTCCTTATTAACCCTGAATTGCCATATTTTCTTGGGAAAAATAGGTATTTTTAGATTGCCTTCTCTACAGTTCGGTATGTCTTTCTCCTTCACTGATTGATATCTATATATAGAAAGCCCTGATATTTAACCCGTAGTAAAGAGGAAAATAGATGGGTTGATGCATTTCTCATGAGAATTTGTGTAAAATTGGATCTGACTGGCTAGGTTGGAATTTGAGCACGTCTTGCAAATTCCACCTTCCTTAATGTCTGAGACCAATATGCTGACCAAAACATGTCAAGCAAAATTGTTAATTCATTTATTGTAATTTCTACAAAATTTTCATTATACAGTGACGTATGAAATCTTTGATATAAGAAGAAGCTATCTCTAGGGTCCCCAATATTTACTAGAGTTACCATAAGAGATACTAATATAAATTTTGTACCTGGTTTACCTGAAAATATTAAAAATAAACTAGATACCTTGAGGATTGAAGTAAGCGAAGTCAAATTAACCAAGAGCAGAATGAAAACTCAAATGATGTCAGTGGGTGTGCAAATAAAAACAAGGGAGTTAATCCAGCTTAAATACGGATATAGATACACAAGACAATCGAATGGCCGGGTATCATATAACCATCTGATCTAAGAAAGTGATGAAAGCAGAATCACTCACATCTATGAAAAATGATCCGAAACAGTGAAGAAAGATGTGAAACCTCATACTATTGACGGATTGATGTTAATTTGACGGAATACAACAGTGAATAATAATTACGCATGAACAATTTATTCTTCTTTTCCGATTAGACGTTACTAGGAAGGTAGCGACGGAGAGTGTGAAGAAAGAGCTAAGCATAAATTACATGAAAACAGAATGCATAGTCATCAGTAAATGAATAAGCCCGAAATACGACTTTCAGGTCGTAACTCTAGAATTAAGCAGACTCGGAAGTTTAAATATCTGGGAAGCGTTCTGACAGAGAGAATAGCGACGAAGAGATTCGTAGACGTATTATGGGATGGCCAAGGACGCATGCCAAATGCTGGGAAGAGTATTGCGAGACAGTAGGATTTCTTTGGTAACGAAGAAAAGAATACTGAGCTTTTACGTGACATCTGTCCTTCTTTACGGCAGCGAATGGTGGACGATTTCCTCAAAGATGAAGAAGAGTCTCTAGACGACGGAGATGTCTTTTAACAGGAGGATGCTACGGATATCATGGACTGAGCGTGTGAACAACAATGAGGTCTTAGAGAGCATGCAAACAAGGAGGAGGTTTATATTTAACATCTGAACGAGGCAGCTGAAGTTCCTGGGGCACATAATGAGGAAAGAGAGCTTGAAAAATCTGATACTCACGGGTCGAATAAAGGGAAAGAGAGACAAGGGAAAACAACGCATGGCAAACCTAGCGGCCTTAAGCAAGTGGATGACAGAATGTGGTCTGGGTGGGTGGCAGATGGAATGAACTTGTTGAAAGTTACAAGGGATAGAAGGAAGTGGAGGGCCATGATCGCCTACCTCCTGAAAGGACACGACACAGAGAAAGAAAGAACATTACAAAGGGCAACTGGACAATCATTATTATTGGATTATTATTGCATTCCATCCTATTTAGGCATTTTTATTATAACAACATATACCAACTATCAATATACTATTCATTATTACTAGTTTTATGTACAATATATTTAAAAATGAATTTGAAGCAACGCAAAACTTTTTGTTACAAAATATAATTCATGAATATTATGTGATTATGAGAGGATTTTATCTCTGTACTTCCCACTGAGATTTCGTTAGCGTGGTGCACTTGTCCCGTCAGGTCAAGTCTCGAGTCCCGTAATGTATTTGCAGTATCACCACATATAGTTCAGCAGTAATAATGGTGAATGTGTCTAAGACATGATAGTCTGACGAAACCCATCCCTCCTCCGACTTATTTAGATTTCTCTTAAAATTGCTGACACTTAAATCTAGAGAACTTTGTTTATCTTGCTATTTAACCCAAAAGAAGGAGGAGGAAAAACAGATTCATGCCTTCCCAAGATTATTTTGCGAAAGTCAGCCAAGAAATCGAAACCGGGAGACTCGAGTAAATGAATGAGCAACTATTAGACTAGCTACTTTTACTTATCGGTTTAGGATAAGGAATATGGGCTTATATACTATTAAAAAAATGTAGACTTGTATAATTGTATACCATAACACATATAATGAATTCCTTTCTACCTTGATGCCAGGCAATCATGACTCGAAACTGTACCGAGTTATGTTTAGATAATTTCGATGATAGTATTTGCTTTTAATTTACTGGACATCCGTTGTAAAATATATTTATCGCCGAAGGTAATTTAACGTGTTTGGATTACATTCTATAGAAAATCGTCATTGTCAAACGTTTGTAGTTTATCTTGATTTGTCTGTCGGAACAGAAACACCCACCCACATGTTGAGAATCATCTTTTCATTATTAACAGTGTCTAGATCTGACTTCCTGTAATAGTGTCTAACAGTTGAATGATTTCAGTAACATGATGCTTATAAATCACTTCTTGAGTGACTCCACTCATGGCCTAAGTTTACTCTTCACACGTGTTCCATTAATGTGACTCTATATTATATATTCAACACAATATATACGCGCAGAGAATATTTGTTTCATATTACAATTTCGTGGAAACTGTTATACATAACAAATAGAATGTTATGCTTGTTTTTTCGGGGCTATTTCTCGTCGGGCGCCACTGTAAAGTGCATACGGACTTTGTAAACAGAATTAGAAAATAATCTTACGAAAATGTTGTTTTCAGTTCTAAATGATAAACACTTTTGTGAATGTATGCCAGTTTTATATAATGTTTAATAAATATCATGGCTTCATGAAATCCCAGGATTGTATAGGTTCGTGTATAATCTGATTTCTAGTTCTGACAATGTTTGATTTGTTTAATTTTGCACATTACCCTTGGAAAACAAATATGAATACACCTTCCTTCAGCTATGCGTTGAATAACGGGGTAGACTGAATTCAAAAGCAGTCTGAATAGGGGTGGGTTCTGTGAGGCTATCATGCTCTCGATAAATCAAAACATGTTGCTCGAACGGCCCTAATGATTTACGTGATCATTATTCATTGATTTATAAGTATGCCAAGTGTTGAACGCTACACGTAGAAAAGATCGACCTTGATAGCTAATTCGCGATATCGACTGAAACCTTCTAAAATGGAACCGTGATAGTTAAGTCACATATTACACTACCTACTTTTTCTTATTGGTTTAGGATAAACGATATGGACTTGGATACAATAAAAAATATAGACTAAAAATTGCACATTATAACACATATAATGAGTTCCTTTTTTCCTGGTGCCAGACAATCATGACTCTATACTGTACCAAGTTTTTTGCTTTTAATTTACTGAACATCCGTTGTAAAATAGATTTATGTCCAAAGGTAATTTACCGTCTCTGGATTACATTCAATAGAAAATCGTCCCTGTTAAGCGTCTGAAGATTATCCTGATTTGTCTGCCGGAACAACAACATCCACACTCTTTTCATTGTTAACAGTGTCTAGACCTGACTTCCTGTAATAGTGTCTAACTGTTGAATATCTTCATTAGAACGATTCTTTAAAATCGCATATTTTAGGTAAGTATGTGCAAGAAATTTACTAAAAACAATAATATAAAATGATAATATAATCTGACAATATTGTAATGGGTTGCTTGGAATATGAGAAGTAATATACTGTTTCTCTCCACTTTTGGCATTAACACACGACTATATACTGACATTTCATACGACGGATAGAAAACAGGATTAAAAAAAAATCGAATTAATTATTTTTAGATGGAAGTACGCAAATATAAATCGTACTAAGATGCAATATTTATTATTCCTCACACAAGTAAATTAAAAGTTATATAATAAAGCAAGTAATGGATAAAAGGAGACGAATATAAAGAAGGTCTTAATTGTAACATCTTTAAAAGGGAAAAAAATACAGCTACGGTTATGTTTTAGATTCCTATTTAGAAAATATATAAATTGTGCCTCAGGCCTAGTCAGCCGAAACGAAAATAGAGACCAAATCTGTCCCTGTCTTGTTCTAAAAGAAACTGCTTATCGTCAACAACGTGTTGTCCCATGGTCCTCAAGGACTCCTTAAGACATCAATAAATTCATCCCGTCAAAGAAGAGAATATGTAACACTACAACGGATTATTTTCCTAAAGTTAAATATGCGTTAAATTCATGCAGAAAAATAGTTATACGAAATGTATTTTTATAAATAATCTAAAATAGAATATTACAGTTTACATCCATCTCTGAATAAAAATGTCCATATCTCTTGACGAACATGTAAGAGACTTGTTTCTGAGCGTAAGATGAAACATTTTGCATTTGGATTTTAAACATAAGAGCAAGGTTACTTGTTTTAGGATAATTTATTTTCGAACTGCATAACTCTTCATAATATGAAGAAATAGGGATATAAAGATTATATTGCAGAAATCTGCCAAGGGGAATTGTCTACATGAACTGTAGAACAACACTAACATTTCCTAACATTTACGTCTAGTAAACATTGGAAGATATGCAGCTATTTAATCCAGCAAGCAGGCATTTAGAAGTTTACTTTGCAACACAGATGCGGATCTCGTAACAAAGGACGATTCTTATGTTGCACTAAGTTGAGAATGTAAATTTACTATTTACATTTGATGCAACTATTTGTATGATACATTCAGTTGCTCTTCTGTATTTTTACAAACAGTTTTTTTATTTTTTATTACAGCCAACTCTTTTCTTCATCTACTTTAATAAGAAATCTTATTAACATATATTTTCTTATTTTTATGAAAATAATTAAGAAAAACGGGATGTTTATTTCAAACAAGTGTATCCACTCAATATAACGTTCGAAGTAATAATAATGTCGAATTTAAAATAATTCCATTAATTCTCTAAAAATAACAAGTAATAATGTAGATTATATCTTAAACATTTTAAAGGTGGGCGCTTATTGATCTGTCATAAATATATCAAAATTGTCTCGTAAACACAATTCACTCCTAATCACTTCTATTATCACCAATTGCTCTAGTGTTGGCCACCTCCTAGGCAGAAATATGTTTAATAAATAACTTATTTCTGGCTCCCATCAGAATAGCGGATGATAATCTCCAGGAGAGCAATTTCCCTGTCTCACCTTTTGTACTGATATGAAGGGGAGCGGTTATATTGAATCAACTGATAGGTATTATGCTCAGAAGGTTGGTTTGCGTTTCAGGCATTTTTTTTCATCGGAATACATCTTGGCCATTTCTAAATCTACCATTCGTCCGTGCAATGAACAGTATTGCCATATCAGGTCTGTTGCTGTATATCTCGAGATTCTTGGTAAAATCATGTTTTGGCCTCTCGACACCACGTAGAGAAGACTTTTCTCTGTCTTTTCTGGATATATTTTCACGGCATTTTTCTAATGAGCTTTTTTTCCTCGGTATTTCAGCTGCGGGAATTTATATGTATCATGTATAATTGGTTACTAGGTCTGATATTTTTTACAGTTGAAATAGCTAGATGTAAGCTTAAATTCTATTCTAATAATTTATTTTCTCGAACTTCTCACCTCGTCAGATTCTTGCTTCCTTGGCGCTTATAATCTTCAAAAAAAAAATCAATGCAAAATCAATCATCACCTTCCGGCGTCATGAAACCTGTTCTTTTTCTTTTACTTTCTCCTCAATAAAATCCTGTTATTCTCTTCTACTTTCAGTAACCCCTTGCAATTTAGTGACATTATCATCATGCATGGCGGTGGGATTATTTAAAAAACATAGAAGCTGTGGGTTCAAGAATAGGAACGACAAAGGTCCATATTTGTATAATTGTTTGCTCATGGCTTTTTCTCCATCGGGAAAAATATTGGCCATCGAAGACAAATTGATCTCATTACAAGCGTAAATATCTGTAAGAAAAGAATGCTCATCATTTATCTATAAGAGTATTATTATGGCGCGTTAATATTTATTTAGTGATATACACTGTTGGTTACGATGTATATTAACGTAAACTAGTATACTATTGCCACTTGCTAGTTCCTGTCAATTATGTCTCATGCGTGATACACGCTTAGGCGATCATGTATCTTCTCGCAGTAGGTTGCTATTTATTTCTGGTTTTCATCCAAGACTATAGAACCCGGTCTGTCCTGTTATTTATCTATAGCTGTGGGGAGAAGAAGGGTATTAACATGTAAGTGAATGTAATGGATTCGACTGGAATTCGAACTCCGCTCTCCGTTACGCAATCCGAGCCGCTATCCATTACACCACCGTGCCTCCCTGTAGTAATTCTATATTGCCAAACTTTCTGATATGCAGCTCTGGTCATATATCAGTATATCTCGCCGAAACGTAGGGATTTTATAGATATCCTACACCTTGTTCTTCTTCTATAAAGTGTTTTCTTTTTCCCTTAATTCTTTGCTATCTGCTCCCTAGATTTTAATGTATTTCTTTGTCTTGGAGATCTCGATCGTGTTCGTCCAACATATTACATATTACACTACGTACTTTCAATGGCAAACTCGATATAATAGCTGGCCACAAGTACAACGTCATTTTTATACATTAAAAAATCGGAGCAGGAATCTAATGAAATCTCTTCATCCATTGTTTTATATTCGTCGGGCGTTTCAGAATCATCTTAGTCATGTTGATCATCCATAATCGTGTCTTCATTTTTTTCGTTCTGAAGGGCAATTTTTCGTTGTTTGGCTACAAGAACATATCTTGAAGGGAATATAAAAATCTGTTCGTCCTTCCACTTCTGATATTTTTTCCGGGGCGTATTTGATTAACTATGCTGTTCCCATTTTTTAAAAATCTACCTCCCTCTTTGCATCACAATAAAGAAATTAAGAACTACGGATCCGACTTATTCGTCATTTTATACTACGCCGGCACGTCAATGTAATAAAACTATTAAACAGCAGATTAAACCAAAAGGCCTTTTCCTAGAAGAAAAAAATTCTGGGGGTATCCCTTGAGATAGCTCTATAAGAATACCTGTTTTGTACGTAGTCCATTTCTCTCCGTCCATAAAATGAATTCTGTAAAAGGAAAGTCGTTCACCAATCGATACTTTGGAAATAATTTCTCTTAAAGAAATAGATTACTGCTTAACATCATGCATTAACGTCTACCTGAGTCTTTGGTTAAAATCAATCACCCAATAGTGCCGATCACCTTTGTATTTTAAGTGCTTTGGGCACTTGTCTACAAGGAAAACTGCAGCAGCAGCAGCCTACGCCACATGAATACAACAGAATCGGAATATAGCATTTTTGAAATAGCATAAAATAATCCAGAGACTTCTTCACACGACATTCCATTTCTTTTCATTTATCATTCGCATTTCTTTCAAGCGATTTTTTTTAATAATGAACTTTTTTTCTTTGTTGTCCGCAAGTTGGCAACATTTGTTGGCCTTTATGATCAAAAGACTTTTTAGTGGCGACATCTCTTTTCAGTATTTGTCTTTGATTGTCAGGTAAACGGGACAATGGCACACTTATTTCAGTCTCGTAAGAACTATCAATGGCAACCTCGATATAATAGCTGGCCACAAGAAGAACGTCATTTTTATACATAAAAAAATCGGAGCAGGAATCTCATGAAATCTCTTTAACTTTTATATAAGTAAAGGCTTCCAAATCTTTAACTTTCTTCGCTCTTAAAAGTGCCCAGGTCTTGTGAAATATAAGCGAAATGATGAAAAGCGAAAGAGATTCTAATATAAATTTTCGTCTAAGAAAACTTCTTATAAATTTTATGAGCACCAGAGAAGAAACATTAAGCGCTCCATACAACTGAAATAGAGTGATATTTTAATGTAAAGGTAGAGGAGGTTTAGAACTAACGACAGGCTTCTTTGTATTCAATTTAGGAACATCTACTGATGGTGACGTTATTGGCTGAGGTGGGCAGAAGTAAGCATAGAACGAATGAAACTGTTAAGTGATTAGTGATATTTTAGGAGATAACGTGAGAAAGAACAAAGAACGTAGAGCAAAGGGCAATGAGAAAATTCGAAATATAATACATCACTAATGTTTGGAGCAGAAAGAAAGCAATGAACTGCAAGAAAGCAGTGAAAAATAAAAAAAATAAATGCAGAGTGGTTAAAGTGAAAAAAGAAAATACATCAAGAATGACATTCGTGGATAGATTCCGGGTTGGAGCGCAGATCATTATCCAGTAGCCTGTATTCTTCTTTATTTTTTGAAGCCTTGTAGATTATGCTTTAATTGGAGTCACACAATCATTTCTGTTCCAGCTGTCCCCAGTTGTTCCATTCTTTAACAAGCTAAGCAGAACGTGGACTACGGAACAAAAATTAAATACGTAAGAATTGAAGAGAGCTGGGGACGTAGATTTTCTTTTTGCCCGACTATTTATATATACAGGTCCTGTATATATATACAAACCTGTATAAATAGTTGAGCAAAACACAACGCATAGAGCCTGAAATTGAGTTCAAGGATGAAACAGACTGTCGCCTATGGGCGTTGACATCACTGACCATCTTTATATTTTCAGACGTTCTATCCCTGTTATTTCACCAATTAATATAGCATAATATATAGAGAAACTATATTTAACACATAGATTGCATCTTGCAAATTCGACTCCAAGGATTGTTGGCGTCTTTGCAAGAGTGTACTTAACAGCAGAAAAATTTCAATACCTCCTTTGTTCAACAAATTTGAGGTCCTGACCTTCTCAGCTGATAAGGCTGAGTGCTTTGCCTGGAAATTCTTATGCAACTCAACGCTTGACTCATCCGGTGTACCCATTTCCTATCCCCGACCTATTGAGCGAGTTGCACATAAGACCATCGTTGGTATTGGACATCATCTCAAAATTAGACTCACATAAGGCTAGCGGTGGTGACGTGATACCAGCCATTGTCCTGAAGAAATGTGCTCCTGAACTGGTCCATGCACTCTCCAAATTATATAACTACTGCCTCAATGAATCTTGATTCCCAGCCTGTTGGAAGTCCTTATCTATTGTACCTGTCTTCAAGAACTCTGGAGACCCTTCTGATCCATCTAACTACCGTCCCATCAGTCTCCTATCACTCTCTGGCAAAGTCTTTGAGGTTTTAATCAACGCCGAAGAGGTTAATCAATTTATATACCATGATCTGCTCTCTGATAAGTAATATGGTTTTCGCTTTGCCCGTTCTACAGTTGATTTACTCATGGCCATAACTGAAATTGTTTACCGAGCACTCCACAATAACGGAGAAGCTCGTACCAAGGCTCTAGATATCTCTAAAACGTTTGATAGGGTCTGGCATGCCGGCCTCCTTCGTAAGATTAAGGGATACGGAATTTCAGGTCGATTATTTGACTTAATACGATCATTCCTGTAAAACCGTGTACCGATTCTCCGCCAATTCCTTTCCCACGAACGCAGGTGTTCCCTAAGGCTCTATTCTAGGCCCTACTCTGTTCCTTATCTTTATTAACGATCTCCCCGATGTCATCACTTCCCAATGAGGCATCTATATTGACGACACTACTATTTACTCGTGCCTCAATAGCAAATCTGGTATCGGAACCAGAACTAACCTGGCCGTTAATCTCGAAAAGGACCTCCAATCGGTTGTAGACTGTGGCAGGAATTGACTAGTTAACGTTAATGCCACAAAAAAACAAAAAACAAAACAAACAAAAAAAAAAAAACTGCTCTCTATTACTCACCACAGGGTACCATCCCTGCCTGAATGTCGGATTCTCAACTCCACGAGAGCACCTCTTTACGACTGCTTGGTCTCACACTGTCCGCTGACCTGAGATGGAACAATTACATTGAATCAATAGCTTCATCCACCGCAACGAAAGTTGGTTCCCTGTGTCGCGCCAAAAAGTTTTTCTCGCCTGAGTCCATCCTTTAAATCTACAAATCAACCATTCGCCCTTGCATCGAATACTGCTGCCATATATGGTTTGCTTCCCCCCAGCTGTTCGCATTAAATTATTCGACAAGACCCAGAGACGGATAAGCAATGTGATTGGTCCTGATCTGGCATCTCGTCTTCAGTCTCTCTCTTACAGACGTGCCGTCGCCTCCCTCTGTCTTTTCTACAAATACTTTCACGGCAACTGCTCTGACGAGCTACTGTCGCCAGTTCCCAGATTGCATGAATTTAAGCGTGATACTAGGCTGGCATCTAGGTCCCACCTTTTCACTGTTGAAATGGTTAAATGTGGCCTTCTCTTCTACTCCAATAGCTTCATGCCTTGCAACTCCCTCTGTGGAATTCCCTTCCTATTACTAGTTTCCCTGATAGCTATAATCTCCAACTATTCAAATATAATGTCAATCGACATCTCCAGATGACCTGAACTATCCGCTGCCCGTCTCCATCACCCCTCTTTACTCTCCCTCTCACTCTATAACCCCTGCGTACAAGTGACATCCCGTCTTGCTTGATATGCTTATATAAATGCTTATATATATATATATATATATATATATATATACATATTTTGGAAAAGGTATTAATCCTCTTCTTCTCCCTTCAGCTATGAGTAAATAGGGACAGACTGGGTTCTATAGCCTTCGATGGCAACTGAACTAGGAGAATACAGCTCTGAATTCAAAACCTGCGACGGGTTTTTGTGGACCTTGTGTCACGTAGTGCACCAGGTCTGTATCAGCCCTTCAAAAATTGTGCTTGGTTCTGCTCAAAGCCTCCGCCACTATAATCAAATCATATGTGCTGGTTTCGGGCTGTCGGTTTCTGGGAACTGAGCTGATTGACTGATAAATATATATATATATATATATATATATATATATATATATATATATATATATAGGCCATAAAGCAGGCCATAAATTTTGCAAATTATGTGCTGAGGAGAAATTAGCCATAGCTTTATACGATCAACCTAACCAGCTACTAAACTCTAAAACTGAAATTCTCAATGTATGTAGACATAAAAAATCTTGGCTACTAAATTAGAGGTTTTCCCGTTATTGACTTTCCACTGAGGATTTTTTTTTTGTTGAATAAATATTTACCCCCCCCACTAAGGTTGTTTTGTTTTTTGTTTTTGTTTTTGTCACGTGGTATGATTTTAGCTATCACCTATAAATATGTGTTTCTCTTTTCCTCGTTAGCCAAACTTTCCCTGACGATCCGTTTAGGTGAAACCTAGGTAGGTTTGTCTGGCTCACTAGGTGTATCTATCTATCTATCTATCTATCTATCTATATATATATATATATATATATATATATATATGTGTGTGTGTGTGTGTGTGTGTGTGTGTGTAAAGATTGCGACAAAAATAAGGACCTGTTTTATTTATTAACTTTTATTGAGGAAATATAAATTACAATAGTTTAAGTAAATAACACTAACCCTGCAAATTATAAATAAATGCACATTTTTGAAATGCTGGAAATATGAAAATGAAAGTAATTTACAAAGAAACGTTGTATAAACTACCAAAATGAAAACTAAGGGGACAACAAAATATTAGGGATAAATTTAAATACATGTTGGAAAACGGAATAGGAAAAGAGAGCCTGTCTATAAAGCGTCACAAAAAAAATTATAATAAGAGAGATAGAGAGAATAGTTACAATCATAAGACATTTAGGTATGAATTAGTAGGAGGAATTGAAAGTGAGTCACGTACAAAGATTGTTAGTCAAGAGTCATCGTATAAGGCACGGTTATACCATAAAATATTTGATCGATACACGCGTCAAATGTTTGTCGTGCCCGTTCGACGTTTCACCAAATAAGTACAGGTCAGCGTTGCAGAAATAATATAAAGAATCTATCAGGATGATCGATAATCAGGTCTTTGATCGATCACATCTTGTACACAGAAAAAGCGTCGAAATAGAAGAAACGTAACGGAAGGGTGGTGTGATGGCGGGCTTAGTTGGTCTGTCCGTTGTGTGCCGTTTTCAGCATTGTTCACACACGAACATTTCGTTTCCGCTGCTAGTGGCCAACACTTGATCTACTTTTATTTTTAACACTTGCCTCTTATAGACGCCGTTCTTCACTTTTGACTTTTCGCTACCACTCAACAGGTATCAGTGATGCGTGCTTTCTCTTTGAAGCAACATTCCATAGATATCATTATTTAGTATTGATCTCGTGCTTAATCACTATTTCAAACTCCGACAGCGCGCCAGTCCACTCGGACAACTGGCTATCAAAAGATGCGTCAAAGTAAACCATTTATTTTCATCTGATTTCCTTTTCTTGAAGCCTTTCTTTATTTTATTTCAAACATTTTCAAACACTGACTTAATTTGGCTTTTAATTTTATATTTCCTTACGTTTGATATTTCCCAGATATATAGAAATAGCCAAATAAAATATATCTGTATATCTGCCTCTGTCAAATAATTGAAAGTATATTTTAAAAAAAAAAATAACGTAAGTATAATGCAATAATTGTGTTGAAAAGTCAGAGTATTTACTGGTCATATATATATATATATATATATATATATATATATATATATATATATATATATATATATATGTATGTACATGTATATCACAATTCAAATAAATTGATATCCTTTTCTAGACTTTTCTCTTTGATGTGGCTTATTGAAGAGATGATTTTTATTTCTTTATTTGTTCATTTTAAAACGAAGGTCGATGAGTCCGAATTCAGTCAACGGAACAGACTAGTTAAATACAGGTTTTACGAGTGTTTATAAAGATTGATATTATATATCATAGGCCACATTTTATTACCTGAACTCTCTATTAATCGTTTTAGAAGAATTCAAAATTTCTGGTGTATATTGCTATCAACAAGACAAATCCTATATTAGACAACTCAAATAAAATCAGACACTATAGATACTAAGCGTTGAATATTGAACAATACGACCGTGAAATGATCAACTCGTATAGTGAAATTGATTCCTGCAGATACTTTGTAACTGTGGCCTTGTGGCGTATTCATTTATTTGCAGTGACCTTTCAGGATGTGTGAGTTCTACAAAAAATATATCCTTTATTTCTCCTGGCAATATTTTTATTTTCAATCCTTCCCATACATTGTTTTCCCATCCATTTACACAAGCTTGTTAGATAAGTTACTGTCCTGGGTATGACAATAAACTACATCTGGCAGTATATCTATGATCGGGAGACTGAAGGTTTTGCAGTGCGTGTAACCACCTCTTAATTGTTTTTGTTCCCTTGTCCACGCTGGCTGGAGCGGTAGTACCTGTTAAGGTCCAATCTATGGGCAAGTACTGAACTTCCCAAACAAAATATTATGAAAGTATAAAAATACATTTTTTAATAAAAATACCAAATTTTTATATTTTAAATAGTTACCAAAAATACATTTTATAACAAATTAACTAACAATGCATTTTATGGCTTCAAGTACGAAGACAAACATTGGGTTAAACATGTTTAGATTTCGGTATTAAATAACCCACGGTGTTTGCTACGACGCTAAAAATCAACCCATATAACTAAGTGGCTAGTAGTTACGCTGTAACCCAATTCAATACGCTCTGTGAGTGTCAATTTCTCCAAATCCTAATTCCTTAGGCATCAACAATTTTTCATTTCGCTTTCTGATTCTAAGTATTTCTCGAATATCTTCAAATTTTTAAATAAAAAAAAAATACTCGTATACTCATCTTAATACTGCACGAACAAACAGAAATAGGGCGGTAATTTTGAACTGAAATACTTAATTTAGGAAGGTTTGAGAGATTAGCAAGGTAATCAGTAATTCACTTGAAAGGACCCATAATAAAGACGGACACACACACACGGGCATATATATATATATATATATATATATATATATATGATGGCAGTTGAATTCTTAAACATTTCCATTGTGCACATAATGAAATATTTATACCTTAATTTTTTTAAATCTTTTCACCCCAAGCAAGACAATACAGCCATTTACGAAGATGAGAATAAGCAAAGCATTCTGAAGTGAGAGCAATGAAAGAAAAAAATAATTAAGAAGACAGAATATAACGATTGACACTGGATTTAAATATTTTAAGATCAAGGATGGCTGAAAAGCAAGAAGCCTGAAGAGAGTTCTACAAGGAATTACGGTTACATCTAGGAAATTCAACTAAAATGCTGTTAGTCAATTACTGAGGTTAAATTCGTAAAGACGAGATACGAAAGTGGAGAAACCTAAGCAGAAAAAATACCTTAAAAATATTGAAAAGGCACAGGGCAATTATTTTATGCCGGTGGAAATGTGAATGAGATCGAGATGGCAAATCAGGGCCAACAGCATTCTGATTCTACTTTGTATTTTTTAAAGAATAGCAGAAACACCAAACCAGATGGTACAGTACTATTCAACTTCTTTATCTTGACTCGGCGTTTGTACTAACTTTTAGCATAGCTAATTTTAGCCTCTTTTTTTATTACTTTGACAGACTTGTTAATTTGGGAATTCTTGCAAAAATCGAATAATTATCGAATTTTAATGAAATTTTCCGGACTGATTAAAAAAATGAATAGAATTATTTTTGCATGTTTTTATCAAGTATCTTGATAAAAATATATATTTGCATGTATTTCATCCCCTTAATTTTATAAAAAAAAAATAGTTAATTTTTAGTCACTATATTAGTTAAAAGCAGAATTCTTCGAAGAATTTAAATCACCGAATTGTTTTACAAATAGTGACAATCTGTTCGGAATAGGAAAATAAAAATACGCAATTAAACGATTATTTAATTACAGAAGCTCTTAAATCCTTTTATGAATAATACATATTAAAGACAACATTCACTGAAAAAAATAGACGAAAAATGAAGTTTTACAAGATTTGTTTCCATTTTTTACAATTTATAAAGTTTTAAAATTAATTTTCAATGTGATAATACTTAGGAAATATTGTTATTAACTAAAACTATATTCACTAATCGCAAAGCTTACTAAAATATGACGTCTCCGAATATTTTTAAAAGAATTTCGACATGTTTTTGTATGTGAAATTACGTGCAGAATTTCTGAAGAATGGATGTACAGACTGATAAGTCTATCATTAAAAGGTCACATATTTTAAAGGTTGTCCCCCCCTGACGGGGAAAAAAGAACTCCCAGTTTGTTCCACCATACTTTAACTATGAACACGTTCAACTGTCAATCGGATGTCAATAAATCAATTAACACGTCAATAAAACAAGATTCCGTAGTTAGGAAGTGTTTGTGTATAACATTTTATGATATAAGTAAGTAATACTTGTTTCAAAACAGATTAATTTAAGTCGAAATTCGCTAATTTTATCAAATAAGGTTTCGGAAATATATATTCTATTTTTACAAGACAATTAACTTTTGTTTACAAATCTGTCAAAAATGGTAGTTTTGATCGATTTTACTGAACAAAAAAAAATCCGATCAATGTGAATACTGTTTGAAATGCAGCACAGAATATGTTTCACTGTTAACAGTAAATATTAAACCCTTTAGCTTTCAATTAAAGATACAATGAAAGCTTTTTTTATTTAAAAAAAATTAAACTTTACATATACCGAATTAGTGGATGTACCTAATTTCCCGCCAGTTCGTAAACACACCAGCAGATATCTTAATCATCTTAATGAACGTAGATTCAAAGGTTATAAAATTTACTTGTTACCTCGGAATGTTTCAATAACTCTTCTCGGCGTTTGGTGCAGTTTTTACTGACATTATTATTATCATTATGCTTTTAGATTTATCATTTTAGGAAAATTAGAAAATGTTATATTTCTTTCGTGGTTATTTTGTTAAATAATAAAATACCTCGCTTGAAATTTGTGATTTTTTTAATCATACAAAACTGGCTTTTTTTTCAATTTTTAATCGTTATTCATTTTAAATTCTGACTCTTAACAACCATCATTTGTTCTTTTTTTCTATTCTGACAATTTTTCGGAAACCTTTCGCAATTTTCTTTCGTTTCATGCACACCTTTTTGAATGCTTCTTTTTCTCAAACTTCCAGACTTCTGTTCACTTTAATTGCATTAATTAATATTAATATTGATTAATGTATGAGGCAAGAGAAGTTTTATTGTCGAAGCCTTTAGTTACGAATGCACTAAATTCAATTTCTGCTGAGATTGAAATAAAGAACATCCAGGAAATAAAACCATTTTCAGTAATGATAATTATAATACGACTACTATCATTTCTTACTACTACTACTCCTAGTACTAATGCTAATAATAACAGAACTGCAATAATAATGTTAATGAGATATGTTAATTGAATACAGAAAATTAGTTCAGGTGGTGCATAGCATATAAAAATGAATAGCTGGGAAAATTGATTCGCTTGATACAGGGCCAAAATTGATTTGCAAGGAACTGGGATTGGATAATTCAAACAAATCATACAGGGAATTCTTCTTGCATATTAAAGTTAAATGTAACATGGCATTGAAGACATGTTAAATTTTATTTATTGGTTTACTTGGTCAGTCCTGAAATGCCCTACATAAAGAGTAGTAGAAATAATATTAATGAGGATACTGAAAAGAATACAGGGTTATTGGAAATGCTTTTTGTCACTTGATATCCACTTACAGCCACCAGATGATACTTAATCTGTAAATAATGTCATACGATATTATCCTATTTAACTGGGTATTATACAATCTCCGAATATTCGATATTAACGGTCCGTTTATAAAGAGAACGTCTTACAGCTTTTCCTCGATTTTGGAATATGCTGTTAAACATAATCAACCAACAATTAATTGCATTCATATGATAATCTTACATTCATAAAAGCACACAATACAAGGTTCAATAGCCACTCCTGTTAAATAATAATTTAGCAGACTATTAATTTTTAGGGGACGTGTATCGCAATTCGAACTTCATGAGATTGACCTTTGAGAGCAGATGGAAGACAAAAAAAGGAAGTCAATTTTGATGGCTGAGCCAGCGTGAGATAGATATATAGATAGATAAAGGGATTTCAAAGAGACGAGTTTTAACCGTCGAGCTATGTAGACATGTTTCCTTTCGTGACTGAAACGGATTCCCAGTTGGGGAGAGCGCCCCCCGCCACTGGAGAGTTAGAAGATGCATACGTCGACGTTAATAAAATAACTAAGTTACAATTACTGTGTTGAGGTTCTTTTTATCTCCAAACCAAAACAACTAGCTATCAACCGACCGGGAAAGATAGAAGATACAACATTGTATTAATTTGGTGCAGTGACCAAGACCTCCCAGCATGAGGAGGCTATGCAACAGAGTGTTACTGAATGGCTTTTGAGCCTTGTATTGGGAGATCTTTAGTTTTAAATATATTACAAATATTGAGTTTCTACAATAACCGATGCTGTGATATGATGTAGAAAAATTCCCAGAGAATACACGCAAAGACACCAACATTAAAGGATGATATTTTGAAGTGAATATAGAATAATTTTACTGATGAAAATTTTATTATCATATTAAAAATAGACGTTACAAGTTAATATTGTACTATATCGACCATCTCAATTAAATTTGGTTTAAAGAAAATTGATAGGGTTAATACTGACCTGGGGGAGATCTAGAGAGTTTGAAGTGTTATCGCAGATAATGAGACAATAACTCACCTAAAGAAATGATATGCAGTGGTCTATGAAAAGTTTTTTAACCATCCTTGATTACAGCAATTTTGGCTTCTGTAACAACGTTTCTTCTTTCTTTCAGACGATACTGTTTTAGTATCAAGCTACTCTCATCTATGAACGATAGTTGATATATTTTGCAATGAAAGTTCGCGCAAGTAAGGAAATTGGTGAATTTCAACAATGGCAAATAATAGGATGGCATCAGTGTGACAAGTCAAAAAGAGAAATTGCTAGGTTTTTCCAGGTTAATAAACTGTTAATAATATTGTCAAGAAATGTAAGGAAGAAGGCCATTGTCATGTGGAACAACCTTCAAGAAGACCCAGCCACGTGTCTGAGCAAACGTAGGGCGCTGAAGAGGGGGATTCATCAGAAACCGTCGTCAGAGCGTCAAATATGTCGCCAAAAGCATGAAAACGTCACTATATGCGGCGAGAGAGACTCTGAAAGAGATCGGTTATCAATGAAGATTTACAAGAAAGAGACCCTTGATTTCAGATGTTAAAAAAAACAAGCGTATGGACTGGGCAAGAGAATTCGTGAAGAAAGTTTATGAATTTTGGCAGTCTGTAATTTGATCAGATGAAAGTAAATTTTGCCAATATTCAAATTCGAGACAGGTTTATGTTTGGAGAATCAGAATGAGATTTGGAACTGAATATCTGCAGACGACCGTGAAACATTGAAGGATTGGAGTAGTGGTATGGGGCGCTGTCTGGTTTGGAGGGAAAATCTGAGCTGGTTCTTGTTGACGAGTGGTTAAATGGTCCAAAATACTGTCAAATATTGGAGAAAGATGACTCATTATTTGAGACCAATCAGATTGACAAGAATATCTACCTTTTCAAGAAGATGGAGCGCTATATTATACGAGCAAAGTAGCAAAGACCTGGAAGGAATCGCAAGGAATCAAGTCACTGCCATGTATAGCCCAAAATTCTGACATGAATCCAGTAGAGCACGTTTGGAAGCACCTTGACCAAAACCTTCGAGAGTGTGCAACCAAATCATGTTAGTGGTAACTCTTAAAGAAACATTGCTAAAGGTTTGGCAAAATATGGCTCATACGATTGTTGATAATTTGATCAAATCCATGAAAAATCGAATACAAGCACTGTAACTTGCAAATAAAGGACCACTATACTAGTTCCAAATACTGTTTATGTATGTTGAGTTGGGATTACGCAATTAAATTTTGAAATTCCATGCAGTTCTCCTGGCTAAAAACTTTTCTTAGGTACTGTATATGTGCGTATTCCAAAATCTCAAAGAAAATAGTCTCTGAATAGAATCGCGAAAAAAATCCTTGAATCTAAAATAATATTAGGAACCTGATAAAAGGGTTGACTACAAAGGTATTATTGTTAGAAGAATAAACAGAATGAATCCTCGTTTGGACATAAGAGTTGTACTTATCGATGGATCTGCGGATTAGGACAATAAAAACAATCAAAAACAAAAAAAAGCTATGCATCAAAATAGGATACAAATATATGTTAAACAAAGAAAAAAGGTAATAGTGGCCTCCGCTATATTGAATAATGTGTTCAAATAATATAGTTTTATATATACAAGAAGCAATGAGATGACAATTTTAATAAAAAAAATGTACAAGATTGTATAAGAAGAAAAAAGCCGAAGTAGAATAAAAAATGGCAATAATAGTAAAATCGCTGATACGACGATATACGGGCGCACCTCTAAACATCTTACCGATGACAGATTGGCAGTTGATCTTTCTTCCGATTAAGCACTAACTTCCTAGTGGTTAATAACTGGCTGGTTAGAGTCAAAGCATAAAAAAAAACTACGTTAACACCGCCCATCGGACACCAAATTATCGCCAGTCACGATAAACGGATATCACCTCGTGGAAACAACGAACCTTGAGAAGTACATTGTATTGGTTTTCTTTTTTGTTCTTTGCCGCTATGGTAGATTTATTATGGTTTATTTGCAGTTCTTCATCAACTTGAAATTACTTCTAGAATTTATTGGCTTCCTTTATAATTAAATAATCTTTCTTATTTCTTTCATGTTCATTGATTGAACTCATCCATTAAGTCTTCTGAAGTTTCCAAGAATCTTTGAAGGCCGATCGTTGTGTTTTTCTAAGACAGTTCTAGTTGAAATAATCCTCTACCTCCTTCGGATACATAGAGACGATCAACATCAGTCTTAGGATGACACATGCGATGGGATGTGAGAAGCATTCTCGTTTTGATATTCAATCGCTTAATATCAACAACGATGTTAAAACTGTATTACACCACAGCGACAACCAAAGTGTTTATGGCTGATATTCTGTTTTTTGAATTCAACTCGGTATTTAACATCAGTCACAACCGCTTGGTGTATTCTTTTCCCATTTTGCTATTTCGTTTGGATATGCTGTAGTCCATTTCCTTCGGTGACTCCTAGGTATTTATAGGCTTCGACTTATTCCAATTTCTTAATCTTTGCGACAGAATCTAGATCTATTGAATGCGTTTCTGGAATTATCCCTTTCTTGAATGTTACTTTTGCTCATTTGTCTAATCCGAAATCCATACCGACTTCATCACTGAAACATTTTACATTATTGAGGATACCATTCAACTCATTGTCGTTTTGGTTAAAGAGTATGATTTTATCAAGACAGAATAGGTAATTAAACAGTTTCTTTATTTTGTATCCATTTTGTATAAAGAAAGACAGAACAGGAGGGCAGCAGAGAGGAAGTTTTGAATGATTCCTCGTCCGATATCAACCAGTCGGAAGTAGAAGTACCTTTCATGTGATTTAAGTATAATGTGGTTTTCCACAGTTGCATGCTATATTTAAGTATATTTACCATCACCGAAGAAACGTTTTACATTTCTTAAGGATCCAAGAGCGTGCGAAACTATCAAAGGCTTTACGGAAATCTATCCAAACTGTGTTGGAATTTCTAACTTTTCATTGCAATGTTTCAAAATTATATTATTTATTCGTAGTTGACCTTTGAAACCATATGAACATCTTTGACATCCCTTCTGTTCCAGAGGAAGAATGTTATTTTCATCGGGAAAAGATTAAGTACATTATATCAGGGCAAAAGTAATCAATTTATATGTGGTGGGCAGATATGTTATTCATATATCATTTTTTGGATCACCTTTTTCAACCGTTTTTGGTAGAGGATATGTAATAAATTCAGTGTTCTCTACTGGAATTACATTGTGGTTAGCATTTTACATTGATATAGTTTGCACAAGTGTTTTATGGATGATGCCAGATGATAGAGCTAAAAGATGGGCAACTTGTCGTTTGCTGGGAATTTCCATTTTGGGGGGTTTAAATAGAGATTACTTAGCTTGGTTATATTCTCGATTCTTGCACAAGTTTTTCCTTCATTCCTTCTTGTTATCGTTCGATCCACTCTGCATTGGGATTATATTCCTTTGAGTTGCTCCAAATAGTCTCCCAAAGTTTTATTATTCTTTAATAGATGATAATTTTATTTACTTACATAACTGCTTTACCGATTTCCATGATGTCCGTTTGGAATATTTATTTTCTTGATTGAAAGTACAATGCTTTTCATGTAGACTTGTATAAAAATTGCAGTTGTTGTTTAATTATTTCCTTGATTTGTGAAATTTCATCTACAACATTAATTACATATTTCTTCTTGTTTTTTCGTGATATTATTATTATTATTATTATTATTATTATTATTATTATTATTATTATTACTTCATGAGTATATTAAATTTATATAAACAGTTTAAAATACGATCTCCTATGGTGAAATGTATTTCATGCAATTTCTTTCTTTTTTTACACAGCTTTTTGCGTCATATGGCATTTTGATATTATTCATTAATATTTGACTTATATTGCATTTAGGTTGTTTGTGATGTGATAATCGATATTTTCACTTAGATGTGGTGTAATGGTGAGCAAGCATGTATCTCTAGATCAAATACGACTGAATAGCGAGTTCCATACTCACTCGATGCCCCTTAATATTCACCTTGTGCCACAACTAAGCTACGCGTAGCAAATCGCTATATATAAACACGTCTATACATGTGTACCTGTTAGTTTGCGTGTATCTGAAACAGTGAGTACCAAACTTTCTGACGATGAGAAAAGTGAGATTGAATAGTGCGATAAAACAAAACTAAAATAAACAAACAAAATATACAGGATTTTATCTGATATATCAAGACATTCGTTAATTTGATAATCACATTTGGACTTAAATGAAACATAAGAAAATGCCCGAAATATCTTTGAAAGATGACGAGAACAAGTAGAATCTCCAAGTATACTAGAAACAACTAAAAAAGAACATCATAAAAATGCGCGCTGAAGAAGGCGTCGATACTGAAAAATACTTTAAGAAAGTGAGAGATGACTGACTTTCTTGATGCTTCTACTTACTCTTCTTTCTCACAAAGGTGTGAATTATAAAAACGTGAAATAATAATATTGACACGAACAAAAAATGTAATATAACAGCAGAATTGTTGCTTAATTAACCAAATCATACTTTCTTACTGAAAATCGTTAGTCTATATTTGTTGTTAGATGGTATTAGAAACGTTTAGTTTTGTGAATAGTCAAAAAAATTACCAAACTCAATATCACCTACATGCATAAAATATCCAAATCTTTTTTTTTAATTTTAGTGCATATAATCCACATTTGTTAGGTTAAAATAAAATGAGCTAAGACTTACGGTTACACCTTGTTGAAACACCAGTTCATGTACGATCACCGAAATTAATCTTAATAAATACTAGGCCGGAATTGGAAATCGGTGAGACGAGTACTTATTCCCTTTGGTTTTGTTATATTCACTTACGCACAAATACCAATGGAAAACGGATGAGTCCACCCTCCCCATCTCAGTTATGGGTATTATTAATAAAATCTTTTATCACTATGTCCCAAAAATTCTTACAATTGAAAAATATTTTCTGGCTTTAAATAACCTACAATGGATCGATAATCCTTAAAAACGAATCATTCAGTCAATAATGTAAGCTAAATAAAAATCTTCTCAAGTCGATGCATTTGAATATTTTTAATTTGTTTAATGAGAGTGCAAACATTTTTCTGTTTTCTGTTTTTTTCTAATCATGCTAAATGCAAGCGACTTCAGTTAGAAAATACAAATTCTAGCTTAATTTTCTGCTACATTTTTTAGATATGAGTTGGTGTATCCATATTTCCACAAAGAAAAATTAAAAAGTCTGGAGTATTGTGCCTCTTGAATATGTATCATTTATCAGCACCGGGAACTGAACGAAAAGTCAATATATTAAGATTCTTTGATTAATATCTCGAAGAACGTTATTTAAAAAGCTTCAATACAAAAAGGAAGCGACCGTAAAATATATAATATATAATATGATAAAGTTGTAAGATTATATGTTAGATTATTGAAAAGTATTTCCCCATTTTGAAATACCTATAATTTATTTATTAACTATAATTTTTACAATAAATTTTTATGGGAGGATGCGTTTAGCTTGACGTTTTATTTAAAATTCGATATCAGATTCTTGAGCGGCCTAGGAATCGCGTCAACTGATTTCACCAAGAACTCTTGTGGTATGGAAGACATAACTTCTTGTATTTTCCCTTCAAGTTATTCCAAATTCTTGGTTTCGTATAGCAGACTTTAACCAATATCAGCAAAAAATCACAGAATGTTAAGTTAGGGCGCCCGTATGGCCGCTCATACATAAACTAGGGAGTAATTTTTCAATCATATAGCGATTTTACATAACCATTGCATCAGCAAAATTTATTAAATTATTGAACATATAGAAAATTTGTATAATGAGGTGTTTCGTAATCTTAGTAAATTTGCCAAAACAGAAACTAAAATCATTGAATCTACGGACGAAGAAATTAATGACAATGCAGAAATTCTAACAACTCAGACATCACGTTATCGGACAATCCATCATGAAAAAAAAAATAAGGAAGTGTACTGAGAAAATACATGAGACGGTTTAGTGAAAAAAAACAAACAAAAAAAAACAAGAAGATGAATAGAAATTACAAAACAACAAAAGTACTAGATTTAAAGACTAACTTGACAGCAAGAGAAAATACAGAATAAATTGAATTTGAATAAAGAGAGAAATACAGTAAGAAAAAACAAAACAAAACCAAAAAAAAGTAGATCATTGCAGTTAAAATAAGTTCGAAAGACAAAGAAAACTAAACAAGAAAAACTGAACCTAATTACCAGAATAGGAATGAAATATGAATGAAATATGAATCACTTCAAATATATGAACTGATTCAAATGGCATTGAAAGGATGAAGGCGATTATGCAAAACAAGGTTGTAATTAATTTTCCTTTAATAAACACGTTTGAGGCGACATTTTCAATATATCGGTAGTTATTCATGATGTGGTTTATTTCAACAGACGATAATGCGAAACCGAAATAAACTATGGGAATGGAAAATTCGGAGGACTTCACTCGAGAGCGGGGTTAACTACAAACTATAAATATTACGAATACCCGTATGATCAACTTAAATATTATGAAGATTTGTAAGTCCATTTGGAAGTCGATTTGATCAAAAGCAAAATAGAGGCACTATAGATCGAAAGCTGTTTAAGATATTTTAGAACATATGATCAGGCTGGCGGCTAGCTGATGGCGGCTTGGCAAAGGTGGGTAGAGAAAACCCTTCCGACTACTCCCACACAGTTTAGTCAGCAAGTCGATGTCGTTCACTAAGGTGCGGCCGTTGCAGTACCACGGTGAATTTTTGGAGACATGTGTGAGAGTTGGACGTATATTTTAATAACAAATGAATGTTGGATTCTAATAACAAGAATGACAAATCCAAAGCTGGAGAAAGTTTGACTTTATGAAAACTACTATATTTAATTTCATCTTTTTACCTGTTAATGTGCTATGCATCTTCTGGACTTAGGTGATCATCTGTGATTCACTGGAAACAATTAAAAGCGATCTGGGTTCGTGAAATATAAATAGCTAGAAGCATGGCCCGGCGTTGCCCGTGCTTGATTCAAAAATCATACGACACATTCAGCAATCGCTATCACTTGACTTAAAATATTTTTGCCCTTCCTTGCCTTTAAAGGTGTGCCCTTTGCCGTGCTGATGTTGCTACATGCCTTACTTCTTGCCTATCTCACACTGCGAATTTTTTCTAAGCTCTATACTAAACATTAAATCTGTTACGAAAAAAGAACTAAACAAAATGAACACAAAACGATCAACTTTAAGAAAGGACTCGTAACTGGAAAAATCGAATGAAAAAAGAATGTTAACAAATTCTTTTTTACACCCAACCCAGTTCTGCGGAATCAGAATCAACGTTGACTTTAAGCAAGCGAATGAGTCAATTGGAGTAAAGTGCCATGCAGATTTAAATTTTTCCCACTTGTGACGAATCCAGCTATCGATTCTTTTTGCATGCTAGTTAACATTCGTGTCAGTCAGCTATAGGCTCTCACTCTGGCCAGTAGAAAATGGCCGCAAACTACATGAAAACTGCCGTAGAAGCATGAAAAATCGATTATTTCCACTATCGATGGGAGTTGGGAAATGCAAGATCGGTGTTGGCCTTCCCGCTAACTTGGAGCATGTGCATGTCAATTTTGGTGCAAATCCGTCGACAATTGCGGCCGTTAATTCGTCACACACACACACACACACACACACACACACACACACACACACACACACACACACACACAACAACATCCTGCATTTTATAGATAGAGATACTTTTCAAAATTGTTTGAAACATTTATGGGTACTAGTTTCTTTTTTTGAAATACGCTGACGCGTATCGAAACCAGCACAGTATTAAGCATTGTTGAAATCACCGTTAACAATTTTATCGAGATTTACAAACTCTACGTTTCGTTCTATTTCGCAAACCAATCAATGAAATTTGAATAAGCTGATTTGTTTAGAAAAATACTTTGAAAAAAAAAACAACATATATCGCGGTTCAATAATTTCTTTAATTTAATTTTTATAGGACTTCATGGCAAACAATATATTTTAAGAATTTCTCTTCCTTTTTATTAGTAAAGAATAAATTCTTAGGATTTCTTAATCTAAGCGTTTGTACTTGTTTTTTGTTTATAGTTTTCGCAAACGCACAACGAACTGGGAACTGGACACTTGTATATATAAAAATTAAAGAAAAGAAATACAAAAAAACAATATTACTTTTTTATTAAACAAGTATTTGTTAATGTAATCATTAAATTGTTTTAATATGCAGGGGGTATTTTGTATGTTAAATAATAAAAGTTTTAATTTAAAAAAAAAAATTATAAGAAACTTTTTTGTACTATAGTAAAACGAACTGTATATTGAACCCCTTATATGTAATTCTTCCCAAAATTTGGTTTTAATTGTCAATGTATGGCTATTTTAGAGGGTGTGACAGACGGACTAATGGGAGTCACAGAAGTTTAGATGTAGATTTGAAATTCCGTTTCAAGAAAGAGATTAGATATATTTATTGTAAGTATAGGTAAGTCTGTCAAACATCTGATAGAACCATGTAGATGGTCATAGTTAAATCGTAAAAATCATGTCGGTGTTTGTGTAGAATGAAGGCAAATGTGAAGAGAATGGCAGTATGTCTAATCAATTTAATAATTGTTGGTTCGCCCTGACCGCTTTAAATATGCTTGTACAGAGGTAAAACTGATAATTCGGACGTGTCCTACTACAATAATTCTGAAGTCGACGTAAAGAATAAGTATAGTTGATATCTGAATTTACTTAGATGAGGTGTTTTAGGCATTGTAGGCGGTTGGTTCGAAAAGTTCCTTGTTTTATGTTTTTCATTAATTATTATTTGGGTAACTGATCAATTCTGGATTATTGTCGAATATTGTTCTGAGAGATCATGTGTATACTTTCTGTTTCACAACATTTCCTTTAGGGAATGAAGTTTTTTTTTAAAAAAAGACATAAAATATCAATGAGGAATAAAATGTTTGAATGAATTCCCTAAATTACCTGATCAGATAACACAGTTATCTGATTAAGCCTTGTATTATTGGTTTGTTCAGACCGCCTAATTTATATAGTTCAAGAGGTCAGTTCAGTATTCCGTACGAATTGGTGGACAGATGGGAGTGCGCGAAAAGTATAAGAGTTTAGTACAGGAAATAAATATATTAAAACACACAGGCCTATTTATCGAACATGTCATGGACTGGAAAAGACGCACCGCATCTTACAGAACAAGAGTAACCAACAGAAAAGATATGGCGACAGGTTGGAGAGTAAACATTCGAAACCTTGTGAACAGACAAAAAAGCAAAACAAACACTAATGCCAACTACACATAATTACTGAGAAGAATGCATGTGATTTTAGAATATTAGCCGGCATTTGGTATCTAGATATGCCAATAAGATGATGCTGATTATAAAATAAAAATAATAAATTATTCTTTTCTGTGCCGTGTACATTCAGAAAATAAGCAATCATGGCCCTCCACATCTTTCTGCCATTTTTAGCTATTAATATTTTTTATCTTTTTGTTATTTCTCTTAAATCCAATTCTACCACCCATTTACTCAAGCTTATCAAGTAATATACGTGCAGCTTTCCTCTGTCCCTCTGTCCTTCAATCTGTCTTGTAAGTATTAGGTTTTCTAAGCCCTCTTTCGTCATTACGTCCCCCAGAATCTTCAACTGCCTCTTCCTGGGGTTAAAGTTTCCGTTTTGTTTCCATTTTCTCCAAAACTTCGTTGTTGATCACGTATTCGGTCCATGGTATCCCCAGTATTTTTCTATAGAACAACATTTCTGTTCTCTTCTTCATCTTTGAGGAAATTGTCCAGCATTCACAGCCATACAGGAGGACATATATAACATAAAAAGAGGGAAACGATAATTCGATGAAGAAACTAGTAGAACATCAAAAATAATACTGACAAAAAATAACACGCTAAACGATAACATGACAGGCAACATGTTTAAGAATTTAGTGGCGATAATGGCAAATTAAATTAAAGTAAAAAAAAAAAGGTGTGAAGACACCAGACAGTTTGAAATATGAGGATGATGATAAACTGTGTGAACTCAAAAACCAGTGCCAAAATACCAGTAGTCATTTTCGTGATTAAATCTGTGCAATATGTGTCTTTAATTAATATATCCGGCGAATATGCGAGGGAAAGTCAAAAATTACCCACACTAATAACACAGATTTGTTATTGCCAAAGTGCGGATACATTTTTACTTAGCCTTCTAGAATTTTAACGTCTTGAAAAGCATATTGAGACAGTTGATATCCTGCAGAAAACATCAAGAAATTTCAAAGTGCTTAATAATAATAATAATAATAATAATAATAATAATAATAATAATAAAAAATCATCTATGTGAAATATGTTTGATTGGTTTTTAAATTGCTCATTTGAAGATCTCATGATGCCATTTCTGACCTTATGTCTCTGGTCGGGACACGGAAAGATATGTGTACACACCAGAAATCAAAGTTGGAGGGGGAATAATAATAATAATAATAATAATAATAATAATAATAATAATAATAATAATAATAATAATAATTATTATTATTATTATTATTGTTGTTGTTTTTATTATTATTATTATTTTATTTCCTTTGATATCTGGTGTATAAACATTTTCCCGGGTCTCCTTGTATTTTGATAGCTTTTTGAAGATCTTTATTATTATTATTATTATTATTATTATTATTATTATTGCAATGAAAAACTGGAATGTTTAGTATTAAGGATTCAATATGCTGTTAAACAAATAAAAAAAAAAGTGGAATGTAAAACAGTAAATAATGTATCCCTAACACTGGCCAACATAAAACGAATACTTCTTCAAGAAGTGAATATATCTGTAAGATTTCATTGTAGTCATGTTACTAGAAAGTTACATATAAATGAGTTATCACGGCACGAGTTCCATTGGTGTGGTAGGGACAGCTAATACAGTTACTGGGGTGTGTTTATTGTCCTTCTCTTAGATTGATCGTTTTCACAAGGCATGAGAATCCAGTCAGCTCTACTATTTACGCCATAGGTAAAAAGAGAAGATATGGATTCATACTTTTTCCAAAGGATTTTGTGTTAACGTATAGGTAATCAAACTGGTATGTATACGGGGTGCGATGGATAAATTGTCGTCTGAATTACGCAAAAATGAAAATAACACTGGCATCTCATTTTAACACATACATTTTCCAAAATTTTCACGAAAATAGCTTGAAATACGAAAGGGCAAATTTATTCCAGGCGACTTCGGAATCTTCTGCAAATTTTCTGGACGGTCTCCTTGTGAAAATTGGTGGATGCTGCTATAATCTTTGTCTTCTTTTCATTGATGTTACAAAGAGTTTTCTTGGTTAGTCGCCCAAGTGCGCCCCGCACATAACAATTAAAGAAGCTGCAGTCTGAGGAATTAGATGGCCAGATGTAAAGAGTGATGTGGCCGCCATGATTGTGTTCTCCTCCTTGTGATGCATCGTGCAGAGTCCTGTTTCTAGGCATATGGTTTTCGAGCACCCACCCTCTTAATGCAAGGCGGCACTACCTACTCAAGGTACGCGTTGAGTTTGAGGCCCTGTGGGAAGATAAATGGATGCATAACATCTCCATCACTAGTGATCACTCCATAAATCATGACGTTGACTGAATATACCATCCAACTTTCTCCAAATCATCTGCCCTGTCCTCAGATTGACATCCAAACAATGTGAAATATTTGTACTGGAGATTCCGACGAGAATGACAAGCAGTACAGCATGTCGTTTTCAAATTTCTGGAGGAGTAAATAGCTTCATAGTATCATTTTTCTTGCAGACGGGGCCCAACTGACCTTACTATACTCTGCAGTCGACAGAATAATAAAAAAAAAACAACCTATACGCGAAATTAAAAATATGAAATGGCGACAATTTAACCATAGCACCCTGTAGATCGGCTTAAAAATATGGAAAACTTAGCACAATTGTTAAGATTTTCAGCCCGGTTAGCAGTCTTGAAATTAGAATAAAATATTCACCTTAACATAAGTGAGTCAGAATGCAACTAAGATTACGAAGTGTATCCCTATTTCAAAATCTAATTCTTCCAATGAGCTAGTGTCATTTACTTACACATTTATTTAACGTTATTCATTTAAAGGTAATTTATTTTCCCTTTAAAATTAATTTGATATGCAATTCTACTTCTTAAAATGGAATATATTAATGATAAAATTTATATTCTTGTATTTCTGTTTGCAACATGTAAAACGTACGTTGAACTTTTACCAGAAAACTTATACACTTATGTAATTTTGGAAAAGGAAAAATTGAAGAAGAATATATGGAAGATCTAGACACGGCAATATATTCAACTGAAAAATTCATAATTTTACATGATTTAAAGAAATACATTATAAGTTCGATATTTCTTCTCAAGGAATGTAATTTGAATGTAATATTAGCATTAATATTTCTTCTGATCTTTTTTTACTCGAGTTTTTTTTACTATTATTTATCAGATAAATTTAATATATCCTGTATATTGTTATTCATAACAGCTCATATTTTGATGATAAAATTTTATTAATTATCAGCAATCTTCTTTTTTCTAAAGGTATTAAAATATTTTTAATTTCAGTTGGATTTACTACTAAAAACAAAATAGAAGCCAATGTAATATTTTCATTCTATAAAATTCTTTAAAATGTCATTTATTAACAATGTTGTTTAACATTTAACTATTTCCACAAATTTCTGGAACTTAAATATTATGATTTAGGCTTCCAGTTGAGAAAAAAAAATGAAGTGGAAGTCATATCGCAAAAAAGAGATTAATTATCGAAAGTGGATAATCAGTGAATTGTTGCTTAAAGTTAAAAAAAATTGCACAGCAGGTAACTAGGAATATTTAGATCGGGTTTATTCAGGTAGAACGAAATTATGGAAAATTTTAGATAAGTCTATTTATGAAGGATAATGAAATATTACAAACAAGGCTCAATATCATAAACATATTCAATGCCACATTTTCTCCGGCGACATTTTCTAAACTAAAAGTAACAGAGACGAAGACGCCGCAACAATTTTTAGAACTACATCAACTGTATTCTCAGGAGAATTGAGGACAACTCAAGAGATGAATAATCCCAAATTAATTATGGCAATCAAGGTGTCAGTGACAAGTGAAAGCTTCGGAAAGGCAGTTATTTTTAAGGCAAAAACTTGTAGACGAATTGACAGAGACAAGATTTCGAAGAAGCTATTTTATTTAAATGAATCGTTATTTATGCAAAGACAGAACAATAACAATGTAATAATGAATCTATTAGAATCAAGACAAATAGGATACAAAATAACACTAAATCTACACTGTATAAAGATAGAGATGATTCCCCTCTTCTCTGAGCCGTGCTATTTAAGGGCATGTGCAATTCATGGCTCTTCACAACTACCTATACATTGTTGTTCTTATTAAGATTTGTATTTTCGCTAGTCCTCTCAATCTCTGATTTACCATCCATTTATACAAGGTTCTTATGTAGGATACCTGCCATTTTCCAATTTCCATCAAGCCATCGATATACGTTGTGATTGTCAAATCTTCCAAAATCTTTTTCCCGCCTCTTTCAGGTTATAAATATGTCTTGTTTTTGTTTCCATTTTCCTTAAAACTTCCATGTTGCTCATATGTTCAGTCTATTTTATTCTCAAAATCATTTTGTAGAGACATATTTCTGTTTTCCACAAGTCTCTTTTTTATCTATGAGGTGATTGTTCATCACTTTCTGCCATATAGGAGGACTAATATAACATAACAATTTAATACTTTTTCTTTTTTTCGAATTAAATTTGTCCGTTCGTTTATATTTTTTATTTCTTTCTTTCGTTATTCGGACATTAGCGTCACATTTTTCGTCCTTTGTTAAAAAAAGTTCCCAGATATATAAAATTTCCGGTTTGCTTTATTTCAATATCTAATTTTGAGATTCTGTCTTGCTGAAAACCATAGAGTCTGTCTTGCAATTTAATGGTTCGTCCTTTCTTTTAGCCTTCCATTTAATTATGTAAGAAGAATAAATATGAGATCATGGGCTATGTGTGCAAACGACTACAAAATGACATTGCAAACATCGGGGTTGTAACACCTGTTAGAATCCTAGCTAGGAGCACATAGCGAAGCCCCCGAACAAAACACACACACACACACACACACACACACACACACACACACACACACACACACACACAATGAAAGTTTAAAAATACATTTGATACTAAAAATACCAGCAATACATTCTTATATAAAAAAAATTACCAACAATACCTATCTATAGCAAAATTAGCAACAATACATTTTCTGCAGTAAAAACCATAACATTCTCTTCAAAATACTTTTTTAAGCATTTCACCCCAAGCAAGGCGGTAATGCCACTAGCACGCAAGGGGTTACAGAGAGTGGGAGCAAGAGTAAAGGGACCTGAGAAGGACGGGGAATTAGATCAAAGCATCTGGTGATGTCGATTGACATTGCATTTGAATATTTGGAGATTATAGCTACCAGGGAAGCAAGTAATAGGAAGGGAGTTCCACAGGCGGGAAGTGCGAGACATGAAGCTATTGGAGTAGAAGAGACGGCTATATTTAATCCTTTTCGACAGTTCTTAGATTCAGGTATTAACCTATAGAGGTTGATTCGAGGCTAAACAAAATCAACCAAAGAATGCAAATTAGGCTACTTTCAGAAAAATAGTTTTCTCAAGTCTATTAAATGTTATTTCCCCTTTTAATATTCATGAGTTTTTCATTCCTAACCTTTTGCTTGAAGTAGTGTAGAACGTTAACATCTGATGTTATTTTCTCTACCAGTTTCATGTACTATACATTTTAGTTGATATTGTTCTTGAACGTGTTGTGGTTTCTGTAATTTGGCACAATTCTTTGTTTATAATAGTGTAGCAAGAGTCTACGAGGTTCGGATAACGATAGTCTTCGGTGAATCCTACAGGCTTCATTCTCTCCACCTCAGTTTTTACCACTTACCGCAGAAAACTTAAATGATATGTTGAAATGTACCACTTCTTTACTTGAGGATTAAAAATTAGTGGGTATGCCTGCCGTTATAGATGCAATTGGATAAGTCCTGTAAATCTTGTTAAATAAATAAGACGATAATTCGTGAGGTATAATTGAAAAACACATAAATATCATTTCTTATTTACATCAATGATGAACACTAGAATGAACTTATATATCGAATACATGTTGGGTGTAATAATAAGAGAGATGAATTGTTCTCAGTGTGCAATAAAAAGAGGTCTTAATACAAGAGGGTCGGAGAATCATTTAAAGCCTAAAACATGCAAAATAATTAAGAGGGAATATAATGTTAATATTAACCGTTTCCTTACAAGGAAATATTTGACGTTCATTGGACGAGCAGCTAGTACTTCTTTCGGTTGAAAGTTATAATATTCTTCTCTTAAAACAATTTCAAAGGAAAACAGGTTTCTCAAGCCCAATAGCTGTTATTACTCTTTCAAATACTGATGTAGTTTTCCATTGTAACTTTTCATTTTATGCAGTGCGGAATGTTAATATTGTGGTTATGTCATTATTTTCTCTTCCAGTTACATGTGCTATCCATTTTAGTTGTTGCTGGTGGTGGTAGTCTGCAAGTAATATGGATTCTTTTATTTGGTACAGTTGTTTGTTTGTGATTTTGTAGCGCCAGTTCAAAACTTTTAAGAAGAACGATCTATGGCAATACCCTCAAGCTTCACTTGATCAACGTCTTGTTTTTCCAAATCGTTCTTAGGAAATAGTTGTATACAGCTGACAATATAGATATTTTTGAAAGTGTTTAGAGACATCCATGGCATCCATTTAAAAATCTCGATCAGACGACGCAGTTTATGAAGATGACTGGAGATTTCAGATTGATGTTTTGGCTTCCTACGAATATGCTGTGTTGTGTGAAAGTACATTTTCTGCGGCGTATGCTATGACCAATTTCCTTTCCTCACATCCTTGTTTTTACCTGTTTCATACGCCGAAGCGTATGAATCAGATAAAAACAAGGATGAGAGGAAAGGTAAAAAGAGGCATACGTCGGTAAAAACAAGCATACGTCGGTAAAAACAAGCATACTTAGGTAAAAACAAGCATACTTCGGTAAAAACAAGCATACGTCGGTAAAAACAAGCATACTTCGGTAAAAACAAGCATACGTCGGTAAAAACAAGCATACGTCGGTAAAAACAAGCATACTTAGGAAAAAACAAGCATACTTAGGAAAAAACAAGCATATGTCGGTAAAAAACAAGCATACTTCGGTAAAAAACAAGCATTCGGTAAAAAACTTAGGTAAAAACAAGCGCCGTCGGTAAAACAAGCATACTTCGGTAAAAACAAGCATATAAAAACGTCGGTAAAAACAAGCATACTTAGGAAAAAACAAGCATACGTCGGTATCTGAAGTCTTTAGTATTTACTGATTCCACATCCTGAAATTTTCTGACGGATTCACCGAATGGTCGTAATAAGATCGGCTAATCGAAAATTCTGCTCAAAATAAATAATCGTCCCCACTCCTATTAGACAGTTACGTAGGAAGTCTTTCGTCTCAGTTGAATGTTACTAGTCACGCCTTGAGTAGATTAACAACAAAACAACAACGTAAAAGCTAATAATAATAATAATATGACTAAGAATGATCAATTATTCGTAGAAGCTGAAGGGAGTTGAAAAATAATTGATAAGGAGACCTACCAGCAAAAAAATAATAATAATAATTGAACAAGAATATGTTAATCTTTCCCATAATCATCGTAATACTGGAAAAGCTAACAAAGATAAAGGCAAAGAGACTGATATATATATATATATATTTAGAGATTCGAGAATTGATATGATACTTATTACCGCAGAGTAGAAACCAAGAAAATACATCAAAATATATCAAGGTTTGAGGAAAACAGTTCTCCCCCTTACTCAAGCAATGGCCACTAGATATATTTGCTGTCGTTTAGCATTGAGTGCGTATTCTCCTTTATTCGAGAAAATAGGCTTTAACGAAATCATTTACATTAAATGTAGTGAATGAAGTGAGCATCGTGAAAAATATAAAGCTTATGCGAAGCTCCAAATTAGGTGATCCACTCATTACATAAGGCTTATTTCATATCTCGGCAGAATCTGTTCTAATCTAAATTAATTCATTATTGAAGCTTCCAGATTTGCTGTGTGATTCATTATAATTATAATTAAAAAAGGACGTCATCAATTTCCCAATTCAGAATAAAACTAGTAACTATAGTGGATTACCACAAGTGCAGTTGAAGGTAGATATGAGAAATCACACAAATTTAAATCAGGTGTTACTACTACTACTAATAATAATGATGATGACGATGAATGCAATAGATGCGCAATATAGTCATATCTATCAAAACAAAACAAAACAATTGTACTGACAGAAACAGGAAGTAAATAGAATCGTAAAAAATACTAAATAATATGCGATTTTTAATATCGCCTGTTCAAGTCAGACAATTAAATAGAAACATCTTAAAGAAAAATCTCATAAGGATAAATTTTCTCAGAGATCCAATGATACTTTTCAGCGACCTCAAAATTTAAAATGAAAGCGAGTAGCTAAAATAATATCTCGAATTGGTGGGGGAACTGACAATAAATATACATTTTGAAGGAAAATCATAATTATTTGCGCGGTGAGAACATTGCTTAAGAATAAAAACCTTGAAGATCCTAAGGAAAATGTTGGGATATTGAAATGTCAGCGTAACCAATAGCGGTTACATTCTTAAGGAGAATGCAAGCGAATGGGGGTAAAAGTACTGCGAATTGATTTCGAGAAAAAGCGACCATACAATACTGGTATCAGAGAGAATACTAATAATAATGACAGTCACTAAATGTTGACCATGATGATGAGGATTATAATAATGACGTTCATGATGACGATAAAATTTCTCCCGTCCTTTTTTTTTTCTTCGCAAATATTCTTTTATGATTCGACCTGTCTCTTTTCTTACGCAACTGACTATTCTTCGCTGGTGGTTGTCAATTCACTGCGGAAGCGCAACCCTATTAGCCATAATAATTTTAATTAATTTCCGTCCCCATGATTGCACTAATTACTCTCCCTTTACCGCATCTTCACTCGATCAAATTTATCCCAACCTTCAGAAATTAAAAAAATCGATACTTGATCAAAAGGATTATATCACACAGCGAGTCCTCTAGTCTTCGACTCGATGCCCTTAGGCTACAGAACATACACCCCTACACACATTCCACATACGTTCAGAAATGCAAATACATACATATATATATATATATATATATATATATATATATATATATGTATGTGTGTGAGAGTGTGTATGCGTATGCGTTTATATATATATATGTATATATATATATATATATATATATATATATATATATATATATATATATATATACAACTACTGTAAATACCTTGACCAAGTTCCTTTAGAGCAACTGAAACAAGTGCTAACACAGACATACAAATTGATTGCCTCCAATAACTAGAATCATCGATCCAAAATGATTACTATTCTTGAATCGATCTTTTTTGTAATTAATTTTTGGTGAAGTTATTTTAAGAAATTTTGATTTTAGATTAAATAATTTCGTTGTTTACTGTAGCTTTCTTCTGACATGAATTATTATTTTCTTTCAGTTTATTTTCTTCATTATCACAGATACTCTTTCATGAATTGCGAACGGTTAAATATTTCAGGATCATGCTGGACGGACACCCAAAAAACACGCTCTCGTAAACAAATCTATCTAGTTCTTGGTATGACGATAAACTACATCCGGTCGCAAGGCCTCTGATTAGAAATTCTGTGGTTTGGAGGAGCGTGGAACAATCTCTTACTTGTTCCCAGGTCAAATCTGACCAGTGGTGTTTGCACGTTAGGGTCTCAGCTATGGGCAAATATTGAAATACTATACAAAAACAAAACTCTTTCATAGTTTAGGAATATATTTCGTAGTAGAATTACCAGTAATACATTTTTATAGTAAAAATGCAAGCAATACATTTTTATATTAATATGACCAGCAATATATTTTATATGTTGTTCTGTTCAAAATATTTATATTCTGGAATTAAATAACTCACAGTGGTTGATATGCCGCTAAACAGAATCAACCACAAACATAAAAAAAAAAACGGTCACCCCAGCGGACAAGTAATAATGGTGAAGATATGTGACTTCTTGAAAGTAATTTTATGTAAATCTTCATATCAGAATATTCCCAAGTATCCTCACCTGGCATTTCGACTTCAGTCCCTTTCGCACCGACGTGTCGTGGCTTCCCTCTGACTTTTCTACAGAGATTTTTTGGCAACTGTCATGAGCTTTTCTCCTTAGTGACTTGACTACATGGCTTTAAGCGTGCTACGAGATAGGCTTACTAAGTTTCACATTTTACTGTGGAGCAACCGTCAGTCATATTCTAAGAGTTACCATTCTTTTAATTCTTGCTTGTGAAACTCTATTCTGATTCCTTGTTTCCCTGCCATCTACGATCTTCAAAGTTTTAAATGCAATGCCAATCTTCATTTTCTGTCTTCCTAAATTCTGTTCGTTTATTGTGCTTTTTCTCAATTCTCCTCACTAAAGTTTTCCTATTCCCATTCATTGCCTGTAACTTTTGCTTCCTAGTGGCATTATCACGTCGCTTGGAGTGAAATGGTTAAAACTAGAAAAAATATGTATAAATATTCACAGTACTCACGGATTTCTGCCGGCTTTGTGTGTATAACCTTATAAGTTACATTCATTCTATTTCAGCTTTGCTCTTACATTATATGCATGTTGGTTACTTGCCTATGTTCTGGTCGATCGACATCTCACAAATATATACAAAGTTATGGAGGAAATGGCATGTACTTTGGAATATGTCTCATTTCTCTTTCAAATGACAACTATTTCTAGTATTACAAGCTATAAGCCAGAGAATGTAACAGCATTTATGAAACATGATATTACCACCTCTCAAGCTGACAACATATGTACAGTAACTCAAACTCCGAAATTCCATTAAGGCAGATTACAACCTCTCCGTGTTAAAATTTAAATGGCGTATGTAATATGTTAGATTCAAAATGCGATTATCCATCGCATGTAGAGTTTTCACGTGTATTTCTGAATCTTTCTTAATATATATGAAAGGGTTTGCATAATTTCTGATAAGGGATTTCTCGCGGGTTACCCAGAAACAGTAGAAATATTTTGATTGGTAAAATTTTCTAAATTAATATACATTTGTTCAGGTTACGCATAGAAAATATTGACTGTGTATTCACCCTTATTTGAGAAACTAGTGTTTTAAAAAAATCATGTACATTAAATGTAGTGAATGGAGCCGCCGTAAAAATATAAATCTTATGTCAAAGTTCCAGAGTAGTTGATCCTCTCGTTACATATTATATAGGTCTGTTTCATATCATTACATATTAAATAGGACTGTTTCATATCATTACATATTACATAGGTCTGTTTCATATCATTACATATTACGAAAGTCTGTTTCATATTATTACATATTAAATAAGTCTGTTTCATATCATTACATATTACATAGGTCTGTTTCATATCTCATTATCTAACGTAAATTTGTTCACTTTTAAAGGTTCTGGTTTTACTGTGTGATTCACTATAATTACAATTATAATACGTACGCCAAAAATTACTCAATTCAGAATAAGCCGAGTAATTACTGTAGAATACCACAAGTGCAGTTGAATGGTGGGTTTAAGAAATCACACAAATTTGAAACAAGTAAATACTACAACAACTAGTATTACTAATACTACTCATAATAATGAATGCAATAGGTAGAGCAATATAGTTATATTTAGGCTGGAATGGAGACATACTATGAACTGTGAAAACAAGTGTGATTTAAATATAAAAACCAATTGTACTGGGAGAAGCAAGTAAAAAGAAATTGTAAACAAAATAATTATATGCGATTTTTAATATCCTCTTTTCAAGTCAGACAATTAAATAAAAATATCTTAAAGATGAATCTTATAAGAATAAATTTTCTAAGAGAATCAATGTTACTTTCTAGCAGCTCCAAACAGTAAAAAAACAGTAGAAAAATATCTCGAACTGGCGAGAGAATTGAAAGTAATTGTACATGTTTAAAGAGACTCTTATACCCATGATTATTTGCGCGATGAAGACATAACTAAGGACAAGGCAAACGAATTGTGTGGGTGGGGAGCACTGCGGCTTGGTTTGCAAAGAAAACGACCATACAATAGCGGAGTCAGAAAGAACGACAAAACAATACCTAACTTAAGTAAGGCAAGATGTAATTTTAGGGCCATACATTCTCTTTTGGCATTTATTCTGCTACTAGAGAAAATATTGGACTATCGGGTTACTGAACAAATCTACAGGGTGGTCCGAAAGACATTTCACCTTAAACCTCTCTTTTAAACTGTATTAGATCGTGTCAGTCATCTGAAATAGAAATAAAATATATGTAGGGGTGTCATGACTTTCGGACCACGCTGTACAATGCAGATGATTATCAGAAGCTATGTAGCAGCTTGTAGGCTTACAAAAGTATTAATTATTTGCAAATTTGTATGTCATCTCATAGCTATAAAATGTTAAATGCCTGAAAATGCATAAGTACTATCAAATTAAATCATTAGCATATTGGAAGTTTGAAATTTCTTTATTTTAAAAAATTTTTTTTGGTGATTCGACAACTATAAACATGCGTTAAAATACATACTACAACCTAATTACATCATAAGCAAACTGAAAAATAAAGCTTCTGAAATATTTAGAATTTTTACCCTTAT
>CAHIKZ030005506.1:4730000-4755000 GCA_903632075.3 Acanthosepion pharaonis
AACAAACGCTTTTTATCAGCTCTGATCTTCATATTCAGCTGATGCTTAAAGAATCTGACCAGATCCTGATGTGAATAACGTTCGTATCAAAATATTTCCTCTATCCGCGACGTCAATACCACCATGCTCGACACGGCTAAAAGCGTGGAAAACACCATCCGTTTTACTCCAGAGAATACATTATCGCACACACATGGGAGATCAATGGACACGAGATGCTTGGGATCGATACGAGCCGTCAAGAACAGGTGCATCTGTGGACAATGTAGAAGACGTGCGAAACCTTTTCTCCTAAAACAAGGTCACACCGAATACAGTCGGGCAAACCGCACCACCATATCTGAGAGCTAGCACGTTTCGAATCAATCACCAGGTAAGCGAAAACGTAGGGTTGCTGAGATAATCCACCGCTGGCGCCCAAGTCCAGAAAGAGCACAACTCTGATGCCGTCAAGCCGAGCCGACCACGTAGATGATACTTCGCGACCCTCCCCCGCTACTAACCCACGATACAATAGTCTACGAGGCCGTGAAAGATCACTGAACCGAGGAATGACCCTCAAGAAAAAATCGATTGATTCCAGGGTTTACGACAATGCTCAGCTGCCGAAACGGGAGGAGTGACGTAGGGAAGACATCCCTAACACACGCTCCAAAATCGTATCCTATGTCAACGCGCGGCGTAGGAAAGTCAACCTTGAGGCATTCCGGTGGCATAAGTGCGACATTTGCCAACCCCCCCCCCCGCCCCATGAAACAGACGATGGACAATGATCTCTCTACAGACCAGATGCTTGTGACTACCCCACAACAGGGTGACAACAAGCCCTCCAGCGCCTTCTTTCGGTCCTTGCAGAGAGGAAATACAGAAAATCGATAAAGGATAGAGGAAAGACAAGTGGCACACCCCTCAGCTCTGCCCTTTACGGACAACCGCCGTCGAAGCCAAGTCCGAACCGCCACTCCGACCTTTAACTCTACTTCGGACTAATTCTTCCTCAGCGGTAGACGGGGTCCGAACCATACTCTGCTTTACAGGAAGTAGTATGCACTTTAATGCACATGGGTAATAGCCGCAGGTGGTTATAGACTTTGTGACCTCCTATGTAAATGACTCACCTCAGTCAGGCTAGTAGCAGCATTGTACTATCGAGATATATTTTCAGCGAGTGGAATTTACAACTTACTTAAAGTTGATGCGATCATGAGGAAAGAATAATAAATTCAGATTTAGGCAGTGACATTTAAATATTTTGCCGTAAACCATTAGCTGAAAAATCAATGGACCTCAAACATACTTAAAATGGGCCATGGAAAAAAGTTAACTGTTTTACTATTACCTAGAAAGAATCTAGACAGTCACCCAATTAATGGTTTGTTGAGAGTGCTGAAGAGTCTTGAAATGCCAACACAGCCTTCCAGCCTGAAGTACCTGGAAGAAAGATGGATCAAAATCAGTGCTGAGACTTTCTAAGTGATAGCTAACGATATGAATAAGTTTGAATAAATCTATGACGAGGAAATAGAAAATAATACTTCAATGAAATAAATTTAACTCAATATTTCTAATGTATCAATATTTATCTATTTTCCTCCAGGCAAATAATATACCGCAATATCGAAGTTCAACGTATATTCGACGCGAATGTTTTATTGGGCTTTTGTTTCCTCTTTATATAACAATTTTGAAGAGAAAATAACATTCGTTTATTGAAATATTTTAAATCACAGATTTTACAGAAGTACGAATTTGAGAAAGCTCAACAAATACGATAAACAACCACTGAAAAATATATCAAAATAATATATAAACACAAGTAAATGTAATAATAACAATAATAATAATAATATTAATAATAATAGTAATAATAAAAATAATAATCAGCAACAACAAATAAGTAATTAATAACAAATAATATGCAGAAAAATTAACAAACATCACTATAAAGTATCTATAAATAACCGCATTCGGATCCACATTTATTTCTACCCAATAACTATTAGGATAATAAAATAGACAGCGCTACGCATAAAGCACTATTGACAAGCATATATAAATAGTCGAGCCACAGTACACATAGGGTGAGGGATTGCGCTAAGTCAAAAGAAACAGACTGGCACCGCTCGGTATAGTCATAATGTCCACTTTTACACTTTTATATAAGCACTGTGACTGACATTGAGCAATTTTCCCATAAATACAGCATATTCTAAAACTATATATATATATATATATATATATATATATATATATATGTGTGTGTGTGTGTGTGTGTGTGTGCGTATGTTTGGGCTTGTGTTAAACCGAAGACTTTCCTAAGAAAATTCTATTTAGCAAGCTGACATCTGTTTTATAGTGTGAAGTCTGTGAGGCGCCCGCCGATTTTACCTTATAATGTCACTTGCGCACGATTGAGATTAGACAATATGTTTCCTCTATGCAACACACGCAAACACAAACACACTCACACACAAAAACACTTGCTTGATTGAAGATCGCGAAAAAGTGAAAACTATGGTCTGAATCAACTCTCCATGCAAACGCTTATGTTAGCACTATCATGGATATTGAGAACTTTCCACTAATTATCGTACAGACACGCACACACACATTCACACACACTACAAAACAAACACACACACACACACACACATATATATATATATATATATAATTATTATAATTTCTTCATATAGAAAAAAACAAAGTACTCACTACAAAGATGCAATTTTGTTTCGGTGCATTAAATTGCACCTCGACTCTTGAGAACGGAAAATGGTAATGAATTAATGCTGTGAACGTTAGAATTTATATATTATTTTTGTTCTCATTACATTCGGATATATATATATATATATATATATATATATATATATATATATATATGAAAGTGGACATTGAAGTCAACTTTAAGGTCATGCGAGTTTTGGATGAAGCAGGCAGTCGCCAATTCAACTTCAATTTCAACTTATATATTTACATACGCTCTATCCCTGATATTGGACACTTACACCCATAAATGTAGCATAACTTAAAACTGTAGTCAGGTTATTCTGCTGAGTAATATCTCTTTCCAAGAATCTATTAATAAGGTCTGCTCAGAGTTGTTGCAACAGGGGTTTTCTAGCCGCCCGAAAAGACAGGCGTGCCTGGTATGGAGTAGCGTGCATTTGTTGTTCATAACGTTCCTTTATTTGAGATTGATAACTTTTTAGTTTCGTTGTGAATATGTTTTACATGTGAGAAGGCATGTGTGTGCTTCACTAAATATGTGAACATATGTCTCTGTACATTTAGAAAAACACATGAAAAGATATATATGTCAAAATTACCTGCACACCCATGATCGAAAAAAATATTTTGTTATTTTACCAGTTTAATTACAATCGAAAAAAAGTTGATGCAGGTAATTACATTCCATATTTTTCATGTAAATATTGAATTTCAAGCGATTATTTACCGAAGTCTTTGATATATGTGTTTTGTACCTGTACACCTTCCAGTATTATTAACATTAAAAAATTAATAATAATAATAATAATAATAATAATAATGATAATGAGAGGAGGAAGAGGAAAAGTAGCGGTAGAAGAAAAAATATGAAAAAGTAAAAATGAATCTCAATACATTCGAGATTTCCTTTATTTGGACCTAAGATTTTGTGTGTAGATTTTATCGAATATCAACGTACACCGCAGCCGAATATAGATTATAGCAAGTAATTTACTCTCTTCTATTGACCTATCAAAAACTCAGAGCTAAAAAAACTCAATTTACAAATGTCTCCAGGGAAGAGAAAGCGAATCCACACACTTCTAGATTATATATATATATATATGTGTGTGTGTCTCTCTGTGTGTGTGTGTGTGTGATGCGGCTTTGTGACTTTTATATATTCATTTCCAATCATATATGTGTGTGCAATACTCAAGCTATATAGAAGTGTGCATTTAAATACGCATACAAAATTATTCGTTCGTAGATATGTGCATGTAAATGAAAAATTTATATGCATGCACGAGTGTGTCATTAATAAATGCATAGGCTTATATACATAACTATTGAAAACTACACAATTGTAAAAACACTAACTCTTACATATATACATTATAAATAAAGAAAATGTTCTGTGCAAATTTACACACACATGCACACATACGTACATACACACACACACATATATATATACATAGATATTGACATATATATATATATATATATATATATATATATATATATATATATATAATTGCATAGATATAGATAAAAGTTTATACTCATCCAAACTTGCGCGTGATTAATATTTACGTTTCAATAAATATGAATAATTACAAAGCCCAATCAAATTTTTAGCAGTAGATGGATATAATCGTATACAAATAAACAAAATATATATATATATATATATACAAATGCAATAAGAACGAAAATAATATCAATTCATTTGATGGCATCATTGATTCAAAAGAGTGCTCACTACCTGGTGTAGAGCAGTAGTTATTTATTATAAAATTAATATAAAATGCAATTATTATAAAAATTTATGTACATAGGATCGGTCATAACCATGTCTGTTCCTTACTCTTCGAGATGCTCCTTTGCTTGGAAACAAAAATGCATCTTTGTCGTGACTATTTGTTTTCGTCCGTATGTAAAAATATTATATATCTATATATATCTATATATCTATATATATATATATATATAGATAATTGCTGTTATATTGATCCTCTTCTCGGACACTCTCACTACAGGAGAGGAAGAAAGTGGTTCTGCAACAAGATACTGATAATTCTAATGACAGAACGATTAAGCAGCGATGAAGTCTTTAAAAATGCCAACAAAAGACTATTTACACTCCGAATCAGAAAGAGAAATTTAAGATTTAATTGTAAAAACGCGTAAAAACTATTTCATATTTTTATATTTACAACATTTTTCTAGCCTTATTCCTTGCTAAAATATCCCACAGACAGAAGGTAATTTAATTACATTGAGCGGCGGTGGAAGAGTGTATATCTGCTCGGAGTGAGGAATCAGAGAGCCGAGTTCGAATTCTACTTGAATCCATTACATTCACTTACGTGCTAATAAACTTGGGAAAGGCATGAATCCTCCTCTTCTGGGTAAATAGCAGGATAGACTTGGTTTTATAGACTTGGATGGCAACTGGTCTACCATAGAAAGAAATGGCAACCTAATGCAGAAAAAAATTGCCCCGTCAGTTTAAAGATTCATGATCGCCTACGCATGTATCACGTATGGCACATAACTGACTGATTATTGAAACTAGTAGATTATAATTACTAATGCATCATAGGCATAGTTACCTTTTTCAGTGACACGTTTTTTAGTATAACTAAAATTATTTTTGATATAACAGGAAATTTTATATTTTTATTACATATTAGTAAGAATAAAAAATCAGGAAGACGTATATCTATGTTGACAGAATACACAGAATCCAAAAACTTGCTGTTCAAGGATAGAAAAAAAATACAACGTAATATAGGAAACTAGCCGTAAGAGAAGGATCCGTTATGGCTCCAAAATTAATCAACCTACATTGCGAGATGATGATAAGAGAACTAGAAATCCTACCAGGATTTATTATTGGCGGACACAATATTAACAATATAAGATACGCAGTTAGATGAAACCATATTGTTTGCAGACAGAGAAAGATAACTGCACGTAGACAAGGTAGTAACGAAAAGCGAGGAGAAAGGAATAATATTAAATTATCAGAAGACAGAACGTATGGCGGTTAGCAAGAGGAATAGCTCACGATATGCAGACGTCAGAATCAAACAATTATAAAAACTTAAATATCTGGTAATTGTTAGAGCAGACGTTGGAAAAATGTGACACAAAAATCCGAAGGTACAATGGAATAGAAAAAAATATGACATCCCAATGCTAAACAAAGAACTTAGAGACAAGAAAATTTATCATATACGTGATATTGCACAGCAATATATTACTGCAATAGTGAATATAATCCCCCCGTCTTATACGGCATTAAATGTAAGACAATTATTTTTACAGATGTAGAAGACGTTAAAAGCAGCAGAGATGTGTTTTTACAGAAGGATGTTGGAGAATACAATGTAGAAAATACGTGAGAAAAGAGAGAGTTTTGAAGAAGACAACAACAGAATGACATTTAGGTTTAGAATCAGAATAAAACAGATGTGATTTATGGTACACATAACGAGAAAAGAGGGCTTGGAAAATTGCCACTCAACGGAACATATTAAAGTCAGGAATTATTGAAGTAACTATCGAGTAACCTCACTAATGAGCTAAAGAAAAAGATTGGCGAAACAAGAAATAAGAGGGAGAGCATAAAAGAACCTGAACATCAAATTATATATATATATATATATATATATATATATATATATATGTATGTATGTATGTATGTATGTGTGTGTGTGTGTGTGTGTGTGTGTGTGTGTGTAAAACTTTTGGTATAACATAATATCTTTGTAAAAATGATAATATAAAAACAAAGGTCATTTTTTTTACAGATGCGTATCGTTGTCAGATTGACTTTATCAAGGCAAATATAAAGCTTTTATTTTCCAACAAGTGTTTATAAATAGAATTAAAAATATCGTGAGTTTTTCCAAATTTTCAATTGAAGAACGCTCATATATACTTCAGACGAAATGTGAAAGTCAAGAAAAAATATGGAAGATGAACAGTGATGAGATTTTATATCTATTAAACAGAGTGCGATGGGTAAATTATCGGCCCATGAGATTTTAATCTCGCGCACGCACAGTTGGGCACCGCATGTGAGAAAAAAGATCACCAGGATACATTTCACTCTGCCAGAAATTTTGGAAAAGTATGTTGTGCCACTTGGAATTTGAATCAGAATCTCCAAAACGAGCATTTCAGAGCGTTGATGTGTCAATCTGAGGAGAGTGCTGTGATTCGGAAAGAATTGAATGAATCTAACGGTGATGACGGAGGTGTTTGGCGAAGAGCTCATCTGAATAGCTGGAAGTATTTATAGAAAAGGTAAAAGAAGCACTATTTGCATTATTCGGACTATTGTCCTCATCTTTGTTGCCATATTTTTCATAACGTTTCAGCGGTTGTACGCTTCGGCCTTCTTCAGGTGATTGGAATGTCGAACTGAACCTTTTATTTCGCTTACAGGGGTAAACTGTTCTAGTTCCACGTGTCATGTCTAATAGACACAAGGCGCAGTGCATAAAGGCGGTGGTTCGATCCAATGGCAGGACCCAAAGAGTGTGAGTTCAATACCTGGTTGAGGCGGTGGAGAACTTGGAGAGGAGAATTAACAGGAGATAACAGATAACTGACATCCATTAGGCATAGCACGTGGAACTAGAAAAGTCTACCCCAGTGAGAAAAAGAAAGGGTACAGTTCGACATTCCAACCACCTGAAGAAGGCCAGGTGTTACAACGGTCGAAACGTTGTAATAAATGTGGCGACAAAGATGAGGATAATAGTCCGAATAATGTAAATAGTGTACATAATACCTCATCTCAGAAATATAGACAGATAGTAAAATAAGCTTTAAAGCGGTGTGAATGGGATTAAAGCCTAAATCCCAGATCAGAATCTCTATGTCTCTCTCCCTCTTTCTGTCTGTCTGTCTGTCTGTCTGTCTGTCTCTCTCTCTCTCTCTCTCTCTCTATATATATATATATATATATATATATATATATATATATATGACGAAAATTATTTGCTTAATATTTTAAAGTATTCTTGCAAATTTCGAATAAGGTAATTATATATTTGAATTGATTTGAATCAATGAAAATATATGTCAGGATATAGCTAATAAAATATTATCTGCTGTAAGGACAACAATCCGTCTTTTTTCTATATTCGTATTACGGATCGTCTACTCAAATACGGGTATCCTCTAAAAATAACGTTTTAAGTAATGAGAATGTCGGATTAAAAATAACTATTAATTCTTTAGAAATTTCTTTGTTTAGGTTTCGCATACAAAAATGAGAAGATATGGGATTTCGGGAAAATATTTTAGTGAAGAAATGTAGTTTCTTAAAAGGGAAATAGACCTTTTCTAACTGTGACGCTCTTCGTAGCCGGATCAAATGGTGGTTTATTCTACAAAGGAGACGTAGAATCGATCGCCGTCGGAGATCAGATACTCTTTGTTAAAATTACTCAAATACGTAGACCAATAGACGCAATACACACTGCGTAAAGTAAAACGACTTTGGAATCTATTGCAACTCTTCTGGGTGGCCTCTTTGTTTAAGTTGCTGAATGCTGCCGTAATCTCATCATCAGTTAATCTTTGCTGTTACAAAGAGTTTTATTGGTCCACGCCCAACTGCCTGCCACACATGATATTCATGGGTCTTGCAGTCTGGGGAGTTAGGTGGCCAGATCTAAAAGGTGAAATGGTCCCAGAAATTGTCTGACAGCCATGGCTTGGCTCTACTGCTTGTGTAGCATGGTGCAAAGTCTTGTTGCCAGACATAGGGTCTTCCATTAAACATCCTTTTTATCCAGGGCAGCACTACCTCAACAAGACACTTGATGTAGGCCTTCGTGTTGAGTCCATCTAGGAAGATGAATTGAAGTATAATATCGCCATCACTATAATGATAGTTATGATTTCAACAGAAACTTATTCGTGTCTGGATATAGTAAATGTAAACTTCTAGAAGGAGCTAAGTTTTGTTCGCTGAGAGAATGAGGCACCGTATATAACAAATTGGATGCTCGTGATTACTGGCAACTCTGTAATAGGATATTAAATAAGAATAAGTTTTGTATCCCTCTTCTCTTCAATCAATTTGAGGTGTTAATATCTGCTGATAAAACCGTAAATTCTATCTAAACCCTTAACTTATCTGAAGTACATTCCACTGAGAGCATCTCGGGCTAACGTTCTGGGCTAATGTTCTGGGCTAATATGAAGTAACCAGACTATATTGAAACCGTTGTTATGTCAGTTTCTAAGGAATTTGGTTCCATGTCATGTGCTAGAGAATTTTTCTCTCTATTATACAAATTTATATATCTACCATTCGTCCATGCTTAGAATATTGTTTTCATTATAGTCTGGTGCTTTTGTTATATATAGATAAAATCCGATGAAGAATCAGCAATATTATTGGTCCTGACCTGGCGTTTCGGCTTTCGTCATTTTAACACCGGCGTAAAGTTTTCTCACTTTGCATTTTCCATAAATACTTTCATTGTCACTGTTCAGATGAGCTCTTCGCTATGGTATCTAGACTTTATGAATTTAAGAACTGTATTCGGCTGGTGAAGAAGACTTGCCAATTTATAGTTACGTTGGCTAGATTTTAACTGTAACTTCTATGCTAACAGTTTCATTTCTCGCACTTCTCTCCTGTGGATCTCTCATGCGGCTCCATTCTTTAAAGTCAACTTTAAGGATCAAACTGTTTACTACAATATAAATTACTATCTAATGTATTCGTGATTAATCTTCTATTCTTCCACACCCTATAACCCCATGCGTCTTAGTGGATTTACTACCTTCTTTGGGTAAATTTGATTGAAGAAAATACAAAAACAACAAAATCAATGCCTACTATTATATATATATATATATATATATATATATATATATATATATATATATATATATATATATATATATACACACATATATATATATATATATATATATATATATATATATATGTGTGTGTGTGTGTTTTGTGTGTGTGTGTGTGTGCTTTGAACAATAAAAAGTATTAAAATTTAAAATTTTCAGATACACAGGGTTGTATATAAATATTTTTTGTTTTATCATTTCAATTAGGTTCCTCGACTAGTTTCGGACAGCTTGGCCATTATCAGCAGAAACAAAATCGCTGCTTGTTAGCAGGAGTCGATGACTTTCTGAAGGAAGTGAACTTTATCTGTAGATTTCATTTGTTTTTATCTATAATTTTGGTCAGTCCTTATGTTGGTTAAACGGCCACTTTCAAGTTGTTTTTAAGGTAGAAGATGGAAGATTCCTGACTTTCAGTATTCCTTCCTTTTTCATATTGATAGTTTTATTGGTTGCTGGTAATAGGATGTGTGTGTTAAGTGTATTTAAGGAGTAGTATTTCAAGAATTTTGACAATCGACTAATCTCAAATTGTACAGTTGCATTATAAGTACGAATAAGTAACCTAATTATGCAGAATAATGTGTCAGTTTTAAAAACAGACACAAAGCAAATAAATACACAATTTTAAGTTCCAGAAATATAATAATATAGAGGATGAATAACCAAACCAAGTTTATCGATATATTTACTTAAGTGACATGATAACGTGAAAGATAATCCTACCTTGGTCAAGTAATATTAAAAAAAATGACTTGGGTCATGAAATTAATTAATGTATAAAAGTGGATATCACCAAATAAAATAATAACAATCACCTTGACAGTTAGCTTAAAACATAGGGGACAATGAGTGATTACTGCCGGCTGTGATGTACACTTCGAAACATGGAAATGCTAAGGAAACTTATTGGAGAGAGAAAGAGATCAATGGGGTTAGTGAACAAACTAAGAATATACATATATTTAAATGACGGTAGTGCACGTGGGCGGGATATATAGATACAATAACAGCACAAATTTACTGGATGGGTACTTAATGGCTAACAAATACCAGAGAATAGTGGATAAGTAATCTAATTATGCAGAATCATGTAGAAAAAGATCCCCTGCTAAAGATGCAGATAAAAAAGGTCGACTTCCTGTAACGCTCCATTAAATACCTGACGCCTCATCTATCTTTATAAGAGCCAGATTTGGACGAAAATGGAGTACAGTTGCCATATTTGGGCGGGAAATTCTCAGCCCTCACTTTTCCAGTCTTGATCGAGTTCAAAAGCGTCTCCGAGTCCTTGTTGAAGAAGAATTATTATCCCACCCTCCAACCTCTCTCTCATAGGTGGGATGTATGGATCTCTCACTGTTCTATCGCTTCTAGCATGGACAGTTCTCGGCTAGGATCCGCTATATCACTTACATTGTAGAAATACTCCCACTTTCCCTCCGTATTCTTTCGTCGAGTAGTAAGTTCCACTCAAACAGCTACTTCCCGTGAACCACTGCCATGTGGAACAGAACTCAAAAGGATGCCCCTCCAATCACTACAATCTAAATCTGTTCAAGTCTAGACTTAACAGTTGCCTTCCACCCTATCTATATAGACTACCCCTTAACGTAAGCCTCTACGTCGAGTGGCACCCGGGCCTTGTACGGAGTGAGTCTTACTGTAAAAAGTAAATAAATAATAAAAATCACCTTTTTAATTAGCCTAAAATATAGTCTACAAAAAATGATTACTACCGGATATGACGTACATGTTCGAAATATGGAAATGCTAAGGATAATTCTTGCGGGGAGAAAGAGTTTAAGGATGAGTAGAGAACAAAGTAAGAAAATACATAACATATGTATATTGAAATAACAGAAATGTACGTAGACGAGATATACAGAAACGATAACAGATGGAGCAAAAGTTCACTAAATGGGGGCTTAATGGTTAAAAACATTAGGAAAAATGAGCATGGAGAATGAAATGATGACATTCATGAGTTTACTGCCGATTTGAATGGCCTTGGTCTTTCAATGGAAAAGAAGCTCTTGACGCTGATGGTGCTGATATATTTCATTAAGAAAAATAAGAAATCAAGGTAAATTCTCATCAGCATTTAATCAAATCACAATCGATTTCATTACCCAAAAAACAGTCCGTTTTAATATAAGTGAGCATTGCTTAAACGGTGTCAAACAGGTTTATGTCAATATAATTAACGTCGCAAATGAATCATTCACCTTCAGTCAGTCTTAATTATGACTTTCATTGCTCTTTTCTTTGATAGAATAACGTAAGAAATTTCGAATGCATTTGACTTCCACCTAAATCTCGTTACAAATAAAATTAGATGTCTCGCCGTTTTTATATCTAATATTTCTTCACACTCGGAAAAAAAGACACACACAGTAATGTGACTATACATGCACCTGTATTTTTTATACTAGATATGTTATCAATTTCATATATATATATATACTTGTAAGTATACATTTATATGAGTATTTTAGGATAGATATATAATTGCCTGAGCGTGCATGTATAGATTAGGTTGTTAGTACACTTACTGATACGTATTAAAATACATTTATATGAGTAATTTAATACCTATTAGTAAGTACTAACAACCTAATCTATACATGCACGCACAGGCAATTATATATATATATATATATATATATATATATATATATATATATATATATATATTGTTGAGTGGTTCTCCCCTTTTACACACAAATGGACTCATCCAGTATGTATTTATACTACTACTACGTGAAGACCCCAGAGAGTAAGACAGACCGAAGAGGTAGAGTGAAAGGTTGAAGGTTAGAAACAAACAGAACGAACGTAGCGAGCAAGAGTCACCGTATATATAACTGCATGCAGTTATATATATGTATATCTATATATGATTAGATGAAAGGGTCCACGTGTGCTTCTAATATTATGTAAAATAGATCGGTTGGTTAATAAAACAAGAGCAAATGAAAGGGGACCAAATATTTATTAAATATGAATTCAATGAAGCAGGATTTAAGCCTGGAATTTTCGGGCACGCCTGTCTCCTTCATCATCCCGAGGAAAAAAAAAAAGAAGAAAAATAAGGATTATTTACCGGCAGATTTTTTTTTTTTCGACGATGTAAATTTTGGTAAAGATAATACCATGATGTTTCGCACGGCGAGGAATCAGAGATCATGTTTTTGCTAATAATATCATTTTTTTTATACGAATTTCACTCCAAGCAAGGGAGGGATGCAACTAGCACGCCAGTTGTTACAAAGAATATGAGCAAGAGTAAAGAGACAGGGTTGAGGAGTGGATAAAGAGAAAGACGGGGAATTAGATGAAGGCATCGGATGATCTTGGTTGACATTACATTTGGATGTTTGAAGAATAAATCTCTCAGGGAAGCAAGTAAAAGGAAGAGTGTTCCACAGACGAGAAGTGCGAGATGAAGCTATTGGAGGAGAAAAAAACGGCTATATTTAACCATTTCGACATTGAGATGGTGGGACTGAGATGCCAACCTAGTAACATGCTTAAATTCATTCTGACTGGGAACAAGCGAAAATAGCTCGTCGCAGCAGTGAAAGTACTTGTAGAAAAGACAGAGGGAAGCAACGGCACGTCCGTAAGACAAGTCACTGTAGGCAAGATGCTAGACAAGGACTGACCACATTGCATATCCGCCTCTGCATTTTGTCGAGGACCTTGTGATGATTAGCGGTGGCTGCAAACCATATATGGCAGCAGTATTCCATGCAAAAGCGAATGGTTGATTTATTGAAGGATGGACTCAAGCGAGAAAAACTTTCTGGCGCGACACAGAGAACCAAATTTCCTTGCGGTAGATGAAACTATTAGTTGAATGTATTTGTTCCATGATAGTTCAGCGGACAGTCTGAGGCCAAACATTCTAATGGGAGGCAGAGAGGTTAGTTTTGTCACCGATACCAGATTTTCTATTGAGGCAGGAGTAAAAAGTCGTGTTTTCTACATAGATGCCTACTTGGGAAATGATGACATCAGGAAGATCAGAAACAGTGTATGCCCCAGGGGAGAGCCTTGGGGAACACCAGCGTTCGTGAGAAAGGAACTGGATGAGAACCCGTTTAGGGCAACCTTCATTTCACAGTTTGGCAAAAAATATGAAAGTAAGGTCAAATAATCCTCCAAAAATTCCGTACCCGTGAAACTTACCCTCTCAAACGCTTTAGAGATATCAAGAGCCACGGCTGAGCTTCTCCGTTATTGTGTAGACGAATTCAGTTATGGGCGTGAGCACATCAATGGTAGATCGGTCAAAAAGAGCAGATCATGGGATGTAAGGTGCTTAATCCCTTCGGCGTTGATTAAAGCCTCGAAGACTTTGCCGAAGAGTGGTAGGAGACTGATAGGACGGAAGTTAGATGGGCCAGAATAGTCTCTAGAGTCCTTAAAGGCAAGGACAACAGATGAGGACTTCCAACAGGCTGGAAATCAAGAATCGCTGAGGCAGTAGGTATACCGTCACCAGAATTTACATCTACAAAAATCATCCGTTGGTGAGTATCTCTCTCTCTCTCTCTCTCTCTCTCTCTATATATATATATATATATATATATATATATATATATATATGTATAAATTATTCGTAAAATTCTGAAGCCCGTTGACTTGTCTGACATCAATTCTGCCTACATAAACGACAAATTAAATTTGGTCAAAATTAAATAAAATACAGCATTTAATGTTTACAGGCTTGTGAATGTTTTTTCTAAATTGCATTTACTGAATCTGTGTTTAGTTGAAACTTTTCAATTTTAATAATTTTCCCTGTTTCCGCTCTAAACCTATTTATAAATACAAAATTGCAAATATCTGTTTTGTTGCGTAAACACAATTTTCATTCAATAAGTAGAAACGAAACCTTTATTTACCTAGCCAGCACAAACTCTAACATTATATTTCATTACCATCCATTAATCTACTATTTAAAAAGAATTTACACCTGACCGGTTAGTAAAGAATAAATGTCAACATTGTATTGAATACTTTGGTATTATTTCCATAGAGACCAAAATCGTTTTATTTCCATTGATTTTCGATTATAATCAGCAAGCATCTACTCAATATTAATGTCTTAATAACGTCAGCTCTAACGCATATACTAGAAAATATTTATATACATTGCCTTTGTAGACGTAGAATTGAACACAAATTTGCAATGTTTGTCATAGGTTACAAAGGAGTGTAAATTCCATGGCGCATTGGGTTATTGGAAATTGCTTTCCCAAAGCTAAGCAAAAAAAATAATTCGTTAGAAACAAAGAAAAGAGTAATCATTCTTCCTATATGGCTGTGAATACTAGACAGACTCCTCGCAGATGAAGAGACTTCAAGAAAGTGTAGTGTGGTTCCAAATAAAGGAGCTGAAAATACCATGGTCAATGACGAATTTTTTTTAGAAAGAATGGAAATAAAAAGGAAATTTTTATTTTACATTAGGAAGAAACAGCTGAAATATCTTGGACGCATCAGAAAGCTTGGAAAATTTGATACTCAGAGGACAGATTGAAAGCAATTTGGACAGAGGAAAACACTGTCTAACCTACCTAGAGAGCTGTTGTTTCGGAGAGATAAGAAAGAAGGGAAAATTTGTTAAGAGCTACCAATGATTGGAAACTGAAGGGACACGTCACATAAAAGAAAAAATATTTGCTAGACACATGAAAAGTATGCAACTGCCCGGGTTCATAATATATCAGGTCATCCCATAAGTTCTGTCCGAATTTTAACTTTTTGTTAAAATGAACGAAATTTAAAGAGTATTTTATAATGTCTAATGGAGCTGAACATTATTTTTATGTTTAGATGCATTTAAACTGATCAAATTTTATTTCAGAGAACAATAAAATTAAATTTTGTTTGATTAAAACCTTGCTAACATGGAAGTACCCAAGAATCATTTGAGGCACATAATGCTTTATGAGTTCAAGAAAGGAAACTCAGCAGCCGAAGCGGCTAGAAACATTCACTCAGTTTATGGAGAGGAATGTGTGAATGAAAGAACTTGCAGAAGATGGTTTGCAAAATTCAGAGTTGGAGATTTCACCCTTGAAGATGAAGATCGAACCGGACGTCCAGTTGAGTTTGATGAAAAGCTTCTTGAAGCAGACCTTGAAGAAAATCCTTCATTATCAGTTGAGGAATTGGCAGTGGTTCTCTGTTCAAACCATACAACTGTTCATCGTCATATTCAACAACTTGGAAAAGTTCCTAAAATTGGAAAATGGGTGCCTCATGAATTGTCTGAAAACAACCTCAAATCCCGAGTTGACATCTGCTTTTCACTCCATTCTCGCCAACTTGTTTCACCTTTTTTGGATAGACTTGTGACTGGCGACGAAAAATGGATCTTTTATCGAAATGTTAAACGTCGTAGATAGTGTATTGGTAAAGGGGAAGGACCCCAGCCACAGCTGAGAAGGGAACTTCATGGGCAAAAGTTCTTTCAATCTGGTGGGATCGCCAAGGAATAATCCACTTTGAATTCTTACCACCTAATGCAACAATTAATACTCAAATATATTGTCAGCAATTAGAGCGTTTGAACCAAGCTTTGAGGAAAGAAAAGACCTTCTCTAGTGAATAGAAAAGAGGTGATGTTTCATCAGAACAATGCGCGACCCCACACAGCAAGTATCATGTCACAAAAGATCGAAGAACTTGGTTGGGAGAAAATTCCTCATCCACCTTATTCTCCCGATCTTGCTCCTTCAGACTACCATTTGTTTCTTAGATTACAGAATCACTGGGAAGAAACATTTTTTGTAACACAGGATGAGGTTAAAACTGACATTTGTGAGTTCTTCGAAGCAAAGCTAAAAGTATTTTACAGTAATGGAATTAGTAAGCTTGTTAATAGATGGAAGGAAGTCATAGATAACCAGGGAAAATACATTGTTGATTGAATCTGTAATTAAATGTAACATTTGGTCACTTGTTTTCTTTATTCAAAATTCGGACAGAACTTATGGGATGATCTGATAGTAAAACAAAAATCTAGTATTTGCAATGCTGATTTTCAAAGCGTCAAAAACAAGTACTCTCCATATTTGAAGATTAGCTTTACAAGATTATATTATTTTTCCATTTGCCAATCCATCTTGTGCCTTTGAAAGTGGAAATATCAGTATATCACAAGCTCAGTATTACGTAAGCATTTTATTCTCGATATCAACCGGTACAAAATACAGCACCAAATATTTATTTTATGAATAAGAATAATTATTCTGGTTCTACTGCAAAATATATACTATATGGTAATAGTTACTGTATCGCTTTTAGAATCATCAGACTTGGTTATTGCTTGATTTTACACGCATATCATTTTATATACGACAAAAGTTTCGTTTACTGACGAGTCGAGCCCCAAATACTTTGGTCATAGACATTGCTCCAGATAGAGGGTGTGTCCATAAACCCACCCCAGTTAATACATGCAGGAATCTATTTTTATTCTGAATTACCTCCGAAATCTACATCATGCCAAGGAGAATCCGACATTTTATGGATAAGTTAAGTTCATTAAAGAAAAGTCTGTTCATTAGTAATGGGCATGAAATTTACTCTTTGAACAATCAAACTACTGAAGTTATAGATATTCAATATATATATATATATATATATATATATATATATATATATATATATATATAGAGAGAGAGAGAGAGAGAGAGAGACAGAGACAGAGAGAGAATGAGATAGATTTTATTCATCACTAGCAGCACGACACGGAATTTCATGCACAACGTAATTTTCAGGTGTTGACTTGATACTGAGCGTTAGATATTTTTTTTAAATATATAAATTTATTGCAATGTTGGTGCAGTCCATATTTTATGTGGGGATTGTTGCTTAAATTTGTTTTTAAAGAAGCATAAATATAAGTTTTGTGGGAAATGATGAATTTTGTATTTAAAATGAACAGAAGAAAAGGTAAAACATTCACACAAATTACTTATTTTAAATACCAAAGGGAGTATTATGGTGTAGGTATAAATCTTCAAGTATGTAGACAGTCTGTTTCATGCTTAAACGCAATCGACATGATCTGACCATTGCGTTTAAGCGTGAAACATATTTTTGCCGTTGTGTGTTGACTTCAATGTCCACTTATATTTACAAACGCTCTATCTCTGATATTAAACACTTCAACCCATAGCATACTTTAACGTCATTTAAAAAAATGAACATGTCATATTTTTCTACAATCACGATACATTAGTCGATGATGGCCCGTCTATGTTTCGATTTATCATGGCGTGAAAAATAATTCAACCACCTCCACCCTCTGAACTTACTTTTCTATTTTGCGTAGATCTGACATTTAATTGGTTAATCAAGACATACCCACAAGCCTCATTTTAATTCTGACATTATGTCAACCCTTAACTTTCGGAAAAGTGGTAACACATTGTTTTTAAATTTCCTTAAAAATTATTAATCACCAGTTACTTACCAGTGTGTGAGCGTTCGTGTTTATGGTTACACCTGGTTACACGCATGACAATTGAATATATTCAATTCTAAATTATTCCTTTAATAGATGAAAAACTAGTGATAGTATTTTTCTGTGTTTGCATGTTTTATGTTTGTTTGATTCATTTAATACTACTTTCTTAGAAATGTTTTCTTAGAGACATAACCTGTAGTCGAATGATAGATATCCGGTGAGACGAATGATATGAACGATATTGCAATCATTTTTATTTGCATTCATAATAAACATTTACTGTTTCTCGCTAATGGATGTGAAATTATAACTAACTATCCTTAAAGAATGATTACATTACAATTTCATCGCAAAAAGTCTGTTCATGGGGCTTTGCTTTCTAAACGTATCAGTTATTAAATGTCGCCTCACGCTAGACACAGAGAGAGGAAGATATATATATATATATATATATATATATATATGTAGAGAGAGAGAGAGAGAGAGAGAAGAGAGAGAAAGATAGAGGTGGTGAGAGGAGTAAAGGGATATTCAACAGATTTTCGTAACTATGTATCTGGTATTCGAAACATTTCCTCCATTGTTTTCAATTAAATCCATCTCTTAATCATTTTAATCAGTTTTATGCATCCTACTTCAATTCATGTTTCCTTCTTAATCTCCTAATTTTAATAATAAAGATATTACATTCCGTATCTGATTACATTTCCACGGAAGCCGTATCAACAAACTTCATCTATGGATTTTTTTAAACGCTGAGTAATCTCCCTTGAGTCGGTTATGCATATTTATGAAGCACTTAATTGTTAATGTTACTTCTCAGATTTTTCATAGAACAATAATGATGAACTGTAAGGGTATATTTCCCTTTTCTAATATTGAAAATTAATCAAGCGAAATTTCAGATAAATCTTAATTCTTGCTATAAACAGCCAAGGCGAGCGATACTTATTTGAATATTTTATAATCTTTGAGTATTATGCAATTTCTCAACTTTCATACTATCATTGTAATGAGAATCAGGTGGAAGAAGCCTGTTGCGAATTTTATGCTGTAGGAAAAAAAGAAAATTAGAAGGAAAGAAACACAAGCTATAATTTCATTTACTGAAACAGTTTTCGTGTCTACAGAGATTCAGATATTGTTTCCAACGAAAATGTATGAGGCAAAATCATTGCCTGAAAATACATAAATTAATAACGTAAAATTTTTATTGAATAGCAACGCCGGCTTCTTTTTTTTTAATTATTTATTAGTATTTGTTTCTGGAGTTTGTTTTCCCTTTCGAATTATAAATTCGTGCACTTGAAGGCCATCCTCTAAAACGATGATAAATATTTAAGGAACATGGATAATTTTCGCTTAGGATTGGATATTTTTTGTTTTTATGAGACCTGGTTTAAAATGCAAAATAATAGTGTGTAAGTCTTGAAAGCCAGTGCAAGATAAGCAAGTGATTATTCCCCGTGTTTATAGAAATCGATTGTCTAAGCGTGTGAAGACATGTATAAGCATTTGGATATTAGAGTCAATAAACAGGAAATAATCATCGATATTGCAATAAAATTTAGCTTTATACGGATAGCTATTAGAACAAGATGTACTTCCGCCACAATGTTTGGTACTATATCAATCATTTGTTAAAATATATCTATAGAAGCAAGCATAAACTATTCATCTTAAATACGTCATTTTTCATAGTAACCATTAAAGAGAAAAATGCTTTATCTATCTATCTATCTATCTATCTATCTATCTATCTATCTATCATTATATTTATCTGTCACTATTTTCATCTATCACTAACTTATCCATCTACCCCTCTCTATCTATATATCTCATCCAGCCTATATCTATCTATATCATTCAGCTCATATCTATCTTTTTTCTTTTTTTTTTTAAAGCGTTTCACCCCAAGGCGGGAAGCCACTAGGACGCAAGGGGTTACAGAAGATTTGGAGCAAGAGCAGATAGTAGTGATAGAGGAAAGGATAAGGAGAAGGATAGTGGATTTGAATAGTTGGAGATTATAGCTCTCAGGGAAACAGGAATAGGGAAGGGTGTTCCACAGGCGAGAGTTGCGAGATATGAAGCTATTGGAGTAGAAGAAACAGTTACATTCAATAGTTTCAACAGTGAAAGGATGAGAGCGGGATGCCAGCGAATGTAGCTCCTCGGGAAGTATTTGTGAAAGAGAGAGAGAGAGAGAGAGAGAGAGAGAGAGAGAGAGAGAGAGAGGGCAACGGCGCATCTGTGAGAGAGCGACTGTAGACGAGATGCCAGATCAGGGCCAATTATATTGTATATCTGTCTCTGGATCTTATTAAGAACCCCGAGGCAAACAGAAGGGGCTCCAGACCATATATGGCAGCAATACTCCATGCAAGGGCGAATGGTTGATTTGTATATTTGAAGTATCGATTCCGGGGAGAAAAATTTCCTGGCGCGGCACAGGTAGCCAACTTTCCTTGTGGTGGACGAAGCAATTGACTCAATGTATTTGTTCCATCTCAGGTCAGCAGTCAACATGAAACCGTGCAGCCGCAGAGAGGTGCTCTCGAGAAGTTGGGCGTCAGACATTCTAATGGGGGGCAGGGAAGGATGTCTGTGGTGATTGACAGAAGTTTTGTTTTTGAGGCAATAAAGTTGACCAGCCAATTCCTGCCCCAGTTCACAACCGATTGCAGGTCCTTTTCGAGACGCACGGCCAGGTTAGTTTTGTCAGCGACGTTAGATTTTTATTTTTTGAGGCAGGAGTAAATTGTAGTATCATCCGCGTAGATGCCAACTTGGGAATCTATGGCGTCAGGAAGGTCGTTGATGAAAATAAGGAATAGAGTAGGGTCCAGGATGGAGCCTTGTGGATCGCCTGCGTTCGTGGGATAGGAACTGGAGGAGAATCCGTTGAGAACGACCTTCAATTCCCGGTTTGACAGGAATGATTGTATTAGGTCAAACAATCGACATGTAATAACATAACCCTGGAGCTTGCGAAGAAGGCCGGCATGCCAAATCCCATCAAACGCTTTGGAGATGTCTAGGGCCACGGCACGAGCTTCTCCGTTATTTTGAAGAGCTTGGTAGACAGTTTCCGTGATGGCCGTAAGAACCTCAACTGTAGATCGGGCAAAGCGGAAGCCATATTGCTTGTCTGAGAGCAGATCATGGGATGTGAGGTGGTTAACCAATTCTGCTTTGATAAGGCCTTCGAAGACTTTGCCGAAGAGAGGTAGGAGACTGATAGGACGGTAATTAGAAGGGTCAGAGGGGTCGCCAGAGTTCTTAAAGACAGGAACAATCGATGATGACTTCCAGCAGTCAGGAAAACAAGATTCCTTGAGGCAGTAGTTATATAATTTAGAGAGGGCGGCGCCAGTTCAGGTGCGCATTTCTTCAAGACAATGGCTGGTACCCCATCTACACCACTAGCATTGTTGGGGTCTAAATTGGAGATAATACCCAATACCAAAGACGGGGTTATGTGTCACCCGCTCAATGAGGCCTTAGTTCTAAAAGGGAAGTCGTGTATGGGTACACTGGAAGAGTCGAGCGTTGAATTGAATGAAAATTTACGAGCAAAGCATTCAGCCTTGTCGGCAGAGAGGAGGTAACGACCTCGTACTGGTTGAACAAAGGAGGTATAGAGGGTTTGCTATTGTTCAGTACGCTCTTGCAGAGATGCCAATAATCTTTGGAGCCAAATTTGCGAGATGCAATACGCTCCTTCATCCGAGCAGCAAATAGTGACTTAGATTCGTTTAGGACATGCTTACACTAGTTACGGGCGGAGGCAAACAGACGTCTATTGCAGTCTGACATGTCGCTACGAAATAGGTGAAAGAAGTGATTTCTATGGGCAATGGCGGCTGAGCAAGCAACGGAGAACCAAGTGGAGGAGCGCGATTTGACCCTATATTTCCTTGAGGGGTTGAAAGTGTCGATTCCAGCTGTAACCCAGGATGAGACCTCAGAAGCACATTCTTGAACGGGGAGCGTAAAGACAACATATCAGGGGACATCGCGGAGGAAATCACGGAACGAATTCCAGTCAGCTCGTTGATAGTAGAAGGAGGTTCTAGTGGTAGGAGGTTCTTTTCAGGCGGTGGAGTTGGAGATGTTAACAGATACTACAGCATGATCGGAGTTACCAAGAGAGCAGAGTTGCGAGGCGCTACAATACTCGGGGATGGAGGTAAAACACAGATCGAGAAGAGAGGCCTTACCTTCCCGGTTGTAGGCAAAATGAGTGGGGAAGTTAAATATCTGCGTGGGGGATTGAGAAACTGAAAAAAAAAGTGTTTGAATGTCTGCGTGGTCAGTAGTAGCATTCTTAAGCCACTTGGTATGATGGGCGTTAAAGTCGCCAAACACATATATGTGAGCAAACGGATGGAGGGAGAGAGCCTTTCTATGCTATCTATCTATCTATCTATCTATCTATCTATCTATCTATCTATCTATCTATCACTATCTTTATCTATCTTTCTCTCAGATATATTTACACGATGAGATCTTTTAACAGATTTTTGGTAAAATACAATCTATTTTATAGATGTTGTTATCTATCTATCTATCTGTCTATCTTTATCTATCTCTCATTATATTTATGTCACTATTTTCATCTATCACTAATTTAAACTCGCTATCTATGTATCTCATCCAGCCTACATCTATCTATCTATCTATCTATCTAGCTAGCTAGCTAGCTAGCTAGCTAGATATCTAGCTAGCTCGCTAGATACTGGGAGCAAACCGCATGCATGAGGATAGAAACTGAATTCAGCAAAGACACAAAAATAGAAAGAGACATAAGAATTCTCACCGGAGATATTCAAATTTACACTGAACCTATCTTCGAAAGAATTAGAAGTCCTACCAGGATTCATTATTGGCAGCCACAATCTTAACAACTTTGAATAACCAAGTGACCCTGAGTTGATAACAGAAACAGAAAGGAAACTGCAGAAACCCCACAGATGTCAGGAACGGAAAGCGAGGACAACACATCAACTGTAAGAAGGTGGAATATATGGTTGTCAGCAAAAGAGACATCTTAATATAGTAATTACACATCGGAGTTGCCAAAATTAAACAAGGACAAAAATTTAAAAATCTAAGAATCTTTATAAGAGAGGATAGAAAATGTGACACTGAAATCCGAGGGCAGAATTAGATAGCAAAAGATGTATTGAAAAATTTAAGCAAAGAAGACAATACTGAATTCTTATGCAATATCGATATTCCTATATAGGATTGAATGCTGGATCGTCTCCTCATAGACAGAGAAGAAACTGGATGCGACAAAAAGGATGCTGAGAACACCATATACGGAACAAATGAGCAATGAAGTTATAGGGAAACTGGAAACAAAAAGGACACTTATACGTCATATCAGATAGAGACTGTTGAATTTTTTTATGATACATCATGAGGAATGAAGGCTTCGAAAATTTGACAGTAACAAAATATTCTGAAGGCAACAAGGACAAAGGAAATCAGTACTTAACCTAACTAACTAGCTTGAGTAATTGGTTGGTGGAACCAGGATAGGAAGATCTATTAAAAAGTCAAAATTTAATTGGAGATACAAAGGAGAGGATGTAGTCGAGAGCCATGATTGCCCATGTACTGAAGGGACCAGGCACATGGAAGATTAAGCTATTTATACCTATCTAAATTTGAGTAGAATTGGAATTTTACGAAGGTCCGAATATAGTTCGCCCTCAAAATTTGTCAGGATTGTGCTGAATTTTGCAATATTTAAATATTATTTTCCCATTGTGATATATATTCAAAATATATATTAAATATCTTTTTCGATATTCACTGTCTATGTGCCATGTCCGATCAGTACTTCCTCTTTTTAGTGCTAACGATAATACTTGTACATCATAACTCATCTATGGCTTTTTACCCATTACCAATCGGCATGTCACCTAAAGTTTCTTCTGTTCTCCTTTCTTGAGATTTTAATATCATGGGTCATTTATAAATGGTAGTTGTCTCTCCACTCTTATAAGAAATATTCTATGCATGAATTCTACAATTATACCATTATTTTAAAATGTCATACTTTACACGTTATATTGTATAGATCATGGCGAAAAGCATTGATTATCCTGTGCCATTTTCTAATATTTTGCGAATATCTGCTGTGCCTGTGTTCTACAGTTTTTTTTCAATCTCCACCATTTTCAGTTGGCACAACTTTCTACTTCCGGTGCTAATTTATAGTGGTTTCCTTCATGTATATTTTGAGACACTTTCTTATCTTATTTATTCTATTTTTCGATCTACATCATAACACGTGATTTTCATTCCTCGAGATAACATCTTTTGCCTTTGCTTGGAGTAAGGTAAAAAAACAAACAAACAAAAAAAAACTTCTTTCTTTACGAATTTTACACTTCTTGAACCTGAGCAGTGGACCAAAGTCAAGTCGTAAAGAGAACCAATTAAAACTGACCGAAGATCATTGAATTCTTTATGTTTTTTTAATTAGTTTTAATATACTTCTCTTTCTATAAAACATTACTGTTTGTTAAACTTCTTCGTCTCTGTGCTGTGTCCTTTTCAGGAGGTATGCGAAAACCTCGCTAAAATTTCTTATGCTTCGTAGTTTTTAACGATGTTTTTCTTGATATTAACCATGTCCTCCTTCTCATGACATTTACGTATTTATACCTATTTTTAGTTCTTTTATACGGAACAGAGAATGAAAAACATCTTCAACGTGCCTTTACTCAATTTGCATCGGTATCATCAAGGATGTTCATATTTCAAAAGTCTTTGAGGATAGTACTGAAAATAATACAGCGTCGATTTACATTTTGAAAGCGCTGAAAATATTAAACATTTTCTGTTAAATCTGACGTACCACCTCCTTTGACGTTT
>CAHIKZ030005506.1:4760000-4792500 GCA_903632075.3 Acanthosepion pharaonis
GTGCGATACTTTGTCTTGTTCTCCTCTTTTGTGTAACCCCACAAGTAAAAATCACATCGAGTGAGATATGGACTTCTTGGAGGCCATTCATGAGGTCCGCGTTGTCCCATCCAATATATTTGAGAATGTTGGTCTAACCACGCAAGCACAGTAAGAGCAAAATAGAGTGGTTCACCATCCTCCGTGAATATCAGGTCACCAATGCTATCCAAACCAGACACCGTGGGGCACATATAATTTTCGAGCATCTGAAGATAGTGGTCCGTATTCATGTTGTCACGCAGAAGATATGAACCGACGACTTTTGTTGTCGTCATTCTGCGTCGAATGGCCACTTTTGGTCGAGCTTGCTTCCTCTTAACCGTCATGTTCGGATCTTTATCACATGATGCAAAATAATGGCATTTATGACGATTTGATGAAACCAGCAACATGGAATTCAACCTCGTCAATTCAGAGGAGGTTTTCAGACAATTCAGACCAATCTTCATGCCAACCTAACATTAAGTCTCCATATTCCATTCTGCGGTCACAGTCTTCAGATGTTACCCACTTACCCGTAAATAATAATAATGTTTCTGTTTACAATGTTTTCGTCACGACTTCACTGATACTAAAAATTCTATAAGCAATTTCTAATGCCTAGTTACTTTCCACTCACCCTATATGATATGAATTTGCGCAAATAAATGTCGGAAAAAAGACTTGGGCGGTTTGTAAGTTTACAAACATTGCTTAGAGACATAAAGAATAAAATGTGGGGAGCTATGATCGAACCTCTCTTGAAGAGAGACTGCACATAAAAGATGTAAAAAGGTAAAACTAAAAAAAAAAAAAAAACAACTTGTTACAAATATAGAGAATCATTTTCCTGTAACAATTAGTTATGTTAAATTGTTTGAATGCTTTGGTTCAATTCATTTGAATTGATTTTTATTTTCTTCTCTATAGTCGGAGATATTGCAACTATTTACACTACTTATATCGGTTGTATTGTTGTCCTCATCTTTATTACCATATGCATGACGTTTCAGCCGTTGCTCCGACCTTCTTCAGGCGATATATATATATGTTGGAATTTTGAATCGTACCCTGTATTTAGTCTACACTTTAGATTGTTCTAATTCTAAATGGGTATCTCAGTATAAGTTAATTCTCATTAGTAACTCAACACTTCAAGTTCTATTGAACACAAAACACTTTGGGTCCACTCACTTTTTTTTATTCAAGTAACGCTTTTATCCACTGGGCTTTGTGTTCATCAGTGAGTGAATTTCAGGGGCTTATAAATCAAATGTCTCAGTTACATTTTTTTTCAGCGTTCATATTAAAATTTCTATTTTTGTTGTTTCCTCTAGCTCTCAGCATTACTAGTTTTAATGTTATATTCATGTCTATACCTGACCGACTTAAGAGTTAATAAAGGGAATTAACTGATACTGAAATGTCGAAACGTGGAATTAGAGCAATCTGTAGACTAAATAAAACATTCGGTTCGAAATTTAACGTGTATCATCTGAAGATGGTCGGAGCGTACCACAGTCGAAACGTCGTGAATATGACAATAAATATGAGTAAAACAGTCCGAATGATGTAACTATTGTAGATTTTTATTTGTTTTATTAAGAGTAATATCGTTAAGCACCATGAAGTCTGTGGTCATACCTTCTTTAGAAATTCTGTCTGAACCGTATCAATTTCGGTGCTCTCCTCTTTCCTTATGTCTTTAATTGCTGTCTCTATTCTGAGGAAATACGACGGGTCAGTGTTAATGTCAAAGACATTTGAATATTTTGCATATGTTAGTCTTTGTCTGTTTATTTGAAACACGGAACCTGAATTACAATTTGTTCCCTTTCCTTTGTTATCAAAACGCTCTTCTTGACTTTGTCTGGAGTAGCATCGTCATTTCAATGACCACCGTATTGCTTAGAGATCATGTAAAACTATACTCCCGTCTTCCTTAATTGCAGCCACCTTAGCTACTCTTACCAATTTCTCTACAGACATTTTCACTGTATTAATCTTCATACCTTCAGATTTTCAATCTTTTTCAAATTCAGTAAGCTGCTTCTCGCCATCTTTTCTTATCAATTTTCTTCAGGTGTTATTCATTATTTAGATTTATTCTATGACACGCTTTGTTGTTATTTTAGTCACTTCTACGATATTATTCCACGCTGTTCCAATGGTACTCCGAGAATTGGAGCGATTTCTCACCTTGATGGTAAACACTTTGACTTCTGTTCACATAATTTTATTGGTGTCTGATATATTTTTCCGCTGTTTGGTGGTGCTTATTCATTTTACTTTCACTCTGACCTTGGCTATGAGTATTTTAATATCTTGCACTTATTATTTATCGTTCGGTATATAATATAATATATAATATTCTTTACAATGTTGTAGATGTTTCTGCACACGTACAGAATCATTCTCACTCCCGCTGTTGGCTTTCCGAATGTGCATTCCTATCTCTAGTCGTCGCTAGAATGTCGTGCTGTAAGATTTTGGAGGAAGGTTTTTGCATTTTTCCATCGCATCACCTCTCTCATCCTCTTTCGTCTCGTTGTCAATGGTCTTCTAGCACAGAACGGTCATGTAATGAAGTCGGGGTGCCCATTATAAACACCAGACACGAATCTACATTGCTTGACATTATATCGGATCCAGTATTTTGTCATTTACTCTCGGTTAGTCTACGATATGTGGTCCCCGTAAAGCCTTTAACCAAATGCCGTCTGCAGTTTGTGAGAGACTGACAACACTGCTTCTTGGTAGTTGTCAATATAAACGCGTGGATATTAGAATGTTGCGGACCAGATACTGGTGTGAAGTGGCATGTTTCCCGACTCGGCGGCTGGGACTTACGCCAGGCCTACCCACAATTGTAGTCATCTTTCTTGATGTTCGTTGACAATTCCGTGTAATGTCTATTCTAGCATTATACAACAGTCTGTTTCAGTATCAGGAGACAAATTTAACTATTAATCTATCACTGGTATGTTCGAAAATTAAACAGTTTAAGGTACTGAATGAGACATTATTACTCACCTTAAATCCTACACAGGCCAATGAGGATGTTGTAGGTTGTCCAAGTTTAGTTATATATTTTGTTGTAAATTGTACTGTCAATTCGAAGTTTAAAAATAGCGCATACGTGTTCTGCTTCCAAAACATAGTTTTGGCTCTGAGAAAAGGTTTCCATCTATTTTATTTTCATGTTTTGAAAGGAGACGATGTACCTGCGAGTGAAACCTATCTATCTATCTATCTATCTATCTATCTATCTATCTATCTGTTATGGTAATTTACCAACGCACGCATGGATTCTACCAGCTATAAATGGGAGCAGGTACTGCCTTTTGAAGAGGGAATTTTCAATCAGTGAGGTCTGACAGTCGGACCGAACATTCCTGCTCTAACACTCTTGTTCAAACAAAACTGAAATTCTCACACTTAAATACTTACTCAGATTTTCTGATATTTATTTGAGTATATTATATTCAAAAATGATTAACGATATTGACGCAAAAAAACAAAAAGGAAACAAGCAGGCTAAGTTTACAGTAAGAGAAAATCATCCCTCATTGACGCGGCCGATTATTACAATTTATTCGTACAACGTATATTCGTGTCACATTATCACACGTAAACGCATTCTTTTTCTGCTATACTAACGCAATTCATTTAGTTGTTCTGTAAACAAAATATGCAAAATATTTTGTGTGAAGTTGTTTCGCACAGATTCAAATTGAAAGAAAAATAATATACAAATGATAAAAGATTAATAAAATTTGTAGCGCCGTGATGAAGATTCGCTTATTTCTTCGGTTTAAACACGCATAATCACCTACACGATGTTCTTAAAATATATCTGAGAAGCTCCAAACGCATAATTATGAAAGTAAATGTAAATATAGTCATTTTCTATGGATTTCATGCTTCACAAATCAGCTGCTTATTAGAAATTATATTTTATCACTAGTAAATGAAGAAATCTAAGATTAGAGGTTACTCTGAATTTAAAAAAAAATATTCTATAAATTTAACTATGATTGAAATTAAATTGACATTAAATCTTTTGTCACTCCAATTTTATTGCAAGTGAAGATGGTGTTTAGAAACCCTGTAGAATGGAAAATATAACGTACCACGTGGCGAAAGGACGCTTGAATCAATGATCAGCTAAGAGATAATGTCTCAATAAAATCACCGTCGATAAGGCAACGGAAAAATAAATTGCTAAGATCATTCATGGCAGTTAACAGTATTAATTCCTGATAACGGCGTGAAGGGGGATTAAGTCTCTTCCCGGTTAAGGAGAGGCAGGAGTGACAGGTGTGATGGAACCATCATCTGGCGAATGTTCCTATTAAACAGCACATATGCATTACTTAAATGCATCGTCTAAGAAATACATCTTTATGATATAACTGTTTTGCATGAAACTGAGGAATTCATATATATATATATATATATATATATATATATATATATATATATATATATATATATATTGCATATCGGTATCAAAATTGTGATTTAACTACAGAAAAATCATTTTTTTTGTTTTTAAATAATTTTCGATTGGCTTAGCTATTATCAAGCATTGACTTTTATGAATAGAGCAGAGAAAATGTTCGTTCGGTCCATCCTGAAATTTTTAGAATGCTACAATTTATATAAATCGATATGTACCCGTATCATCAAGTGATATAATTTGCTTATATTTATACGGAGCTAGACTGCACGAGAATATAATATATCTAATACTAGCAGCATGGCCCGGCGTTGCCCGTGCTTGATTCTAAAATCGTACGACTCATACAGGTATCGCTATCACTTGACTTAAATTATTTTTGCCCTTCCTTGCCTTTAAAGGAGTGTCCTTTGCCGTACTGATGTTGCTACATGCATTACTACTTGCCTATCTCACACTGCGAATTTTTTCTAAGCGCTATACTAAACATTAAATCTGTTATGAAAAAAGAACTAAACAAAATGAACACAAAACGATCAGCTTTAAAAAAGGACTCGTAACTGGAAAAACCGAATGAAAAAAGAATGTTAACAACAAATACTTTTTCACAACCAAACCCAGCTCTGCGGAATCAGAATCAACGTTGAGTTTAAGCAAGCGAATGGGCCAATTGGATTAAAGTGCCATGAAGATTTAAATTTGTCCTACTTGTGACGAATGCAGCTATCGATTTTTTTTGCATGCTAGCATGCTAGGTAACATTCGCGTCACTCAGCTGTTGGCTCGCACGCCGGCCAATAGAATCTTCCTGTCTATTCGTGGCAGCCAGCGATAGGCTCTCACTCTGGCCAGTAGAAAATGGCCGCAAACTACATGAAAACTCCCGTAGAAGCATGAAAATATCGATTATTTCCACTAACGATGGGAGTTAGGAAATGCAAAGTCAGTCTTTGCCTTCCCGCTAACTGGGAGCATGTGCATGTAAATTTTGGTGCATATCCGTCGAAAATTGCGGCCGTGCATTCGTTACACACACACACGCGCATATCTTGCCTTATATATATATATATATATATATATATATATATATATATATATATATATATATATATTGCAAATCGGTATCAAAATTGTGATTTAACTACTGCAAAATCATTTTTTTTTTTGTTTTTAAATAATTTTCGATTGGCTTAGCTACTATCAAGCATTGAATTTTATGAATAGAGCAGAGAAAATTTTTGTTCGGTACATCCTGAAATTTTTGGAATGCTACAATTTATATAAATCGATATATATCCGTCTCATCAAGTGATATAATTTGCTTATATTTATACGGAGCTAGACTGCACCAGAAAATAATATATCTAATATCCATACATATTATTACTATTATCATTAGTATATTGTACGCAAATTACATAAAATGTACTGTAGAATACGGTCCTCAGTGAGTAAAAATGTATTATTTAACGAGGAGTTTAGTGGCCACAAGTTATCATCAGATAGGTTAGATCTTTTTAAGCTTGTTTAATATTAATTAGTAGAACTTAGGTATATGTTAGAATCGTTAAGTGAGATGGATATGTCATTTATAGTTGTTTTCTTCAAGAGTTTTTAGAATGTATCTAATTAATACAGAATAAATTAATGTTCTGCTTAATTTTGTTTATCTCAGGACGATTTGTTACACACACACATACACACACACACACACACACTCTCTCTCTCTCTCTCACTCACACACACACATATTTATAGGGTGCGATTGGTAAATTGTCGCCATTTTATACTTTTCATTTCGAGCAGTCGTGTTGTTTATTTTTTATTTTGTCGACTGCATCGTATAGTAGGGTAGGATCAGTTGGGCACACTCTGTGAGAGAAAAAAAGCCCCATGACACAAATCACAGCGCCCGAAATTTGGAAACAAAATGCTGGCATTCACACCAGAAGCTCCAATATGAACACTTCAGTGGGTTTGCGTGTCAATTCGAGGACAGCAGAATATTCAGAAAAGAGTTCGATGAGTCAAATGATGATTACAAAATTGTTTGGAGTAATCACTAGTGATGACAACGTTTTGCCTCAATTCATCTACCAACAGGGCTTTAGCTTCAACAGAGAACTACATCGTATCTTGTAGAGTTAGTGCTGCCGTAGGTCAAGAGTGTGGCTACTGGAAGAGAATATGTCTGTTGACCATGTTCGCCATAGTCTATGAATATAGAATACAGCGCAGTACGTAATCTGTTCATTGAAAAAACGTTAAAGATTAACACTCACGTGTCAGACACTCTACTGAATCTGACTATATCGCCAATACCACCAGCAGCTGTTCCGTAATTCTACAGTCTTCGATATCAAAGGCTGGCAGTGCATAGTCGGGAAAAACATGGCCGCCTTTATACACGTCGCATCGAATATTTTGAGCCTTCTGATTGGTTAACCTTTCTATTGCTGAACTATAAAATGAGTCATCTCATTTTGGCTGGCTCATTAGTACACCAGGTTACCCAAAAATTCCAACAAGGTCTAGCAACAGAACTTCACACAAGCAGGCGAATTCAGTCATAGCTCTCAGACAATTTCTGCCACCACATCACCCCTTACATCTGGCTACCTAACTTCTCATAACTTTATTATGTGTGGGCATATTTGAGCGAGAGATCAACAACACTCTTTGTAACATGGAAGATGAACAGAAGGCAAAGTTTATGGCAGTATTCATCATTTTAAACAAGAATACTGCCTAGAAGATTTGTAGGATATTCCAAAGTTGTCAGGTGGCCGTGTTTGGAGCCAATGGCGATTTTATTGGATAACCTTACTGTTACCTTAGTATTCAAGATATTGTGCTAAAATGAGATGTCAAATTTATTTTCATTTTTGCGTAATTTAAACAACACATTTTCCATCACTCTCTCTCTCTCTATATATATATATATATACATATACATATATATATACATATATATATATACATATACATATATATATATATATATATATATATATATATACATATATATACATATATATATATACATATATATATATATATATATATATATATATATATATATATAAGGGGCTAAGTTAAAAAATTATCTGCACTTTCGTTATAACATATCTTTAGGTTTGTCACACTGCATTCTGCTCACGCGGGCTTATAGTTGCTACATTTGTGGTCACGTGTTCGAGCCTGTTTTCTCGGTGGTCTTACAGTGTAAGAAGGGCCCCAGCGTAGGCAGTGTGCCCAAAGGAGGAACAGCGGTCAGTGTTCCGAATCTACAAAGACCATTCTACCTCATCAATAATTACTCGCCGGTTCGCTATTACCATCATTCGGGATGACTGTAGCCGCTCCTGGGTGGTAGATCTTTGCGAGCGTCCTGCTCCCTCTTCGTGTGTCACTCTTATCCGGCAAATCTTAAAGTTCTCCATCTAATCATGGACACTTCTACGCGGTAGTGCACTGTTGCCGTTTTTTGCTAAAAGCCTCCAATGAATTTTAGCCCCTGACACACCATATGAGAGAAATCGTATCACTGCTATTTGTCCCTGCTTGGTGCACAATGGTAGTGGAGCGGACATGTATACACTGTAACAGCAACAACAAAACTGGCACAATAAAGCTCAAACATCGGTTAGGTGAGCACAATAGTAACGACTATAAGCCCGCATTCGTCGTAGGCAACATGGCAACCCTACAGATATATTCTGGCGGAAGTGCAGATAATTTTTGAGTTACTTACATATATATATATATATATATATATATATATATATATATAAAATATACATATGCACACGTATACTCTGCAGCTGAAGATTGGAAGACTGCATGAAGAGTTTAGAGATGCGTGCCATACATTCAAGTACTTAGCCATTGAATGAAATGACATTTACCTTAAACTGCATATGTATTCATCTATTGCCATCGCTGTCCATCATAATTCTTAACTTAAATATATCTTGCTGCATACCAAATTCCGTTCTCTTAATTTTTTCATCTGGGAATGGACATTTCCTCGAGGATAGTGTTATTCATGGACAATGTAATTGTTTGGTGGTATCGTAAGCTGTAGACTTGGAATTAAGAGAATTTGTTGCAAAGTGCATTCTTTGACCGGTCTGAGTAAAGAGCGCTGCCTTGACCGAGATCGAAATAGCAATATATAAACCTCCAGTGTCAGATTTTATATTGAAATGCTCTTGAGAGCATTAGGCAAACGCTGAGCCATTCAACAGAACTGAACTCCAACCAAACCATTGTAATGGTTTGAGATACAAACGTCTATTCATTTTACTCCGATACTAAGTGGTCGTCAACTTATATAGATATGGAATAAAAACCTTGAAGTGATGTATTTATTCGATACAAACTCTAAGATTACCAAAGAGTAAAACCCTTTCTCCAAATATCTAGAAATACATCAGGATTATCCGTCTGGACATATCATTAGTGATATAACCCTGAAATCATTAGTGGTTTCGGATATCTCAAAATCATACTCTGCCAACCAATGGTAATGACGTTATAATAATACAATAAAATTATATTATCACGGTAATGAGAAAAATCGTGATAAATGTATGATAGAGAAAATGATATTATCGGATGGCTTGTTAATTGTAACGCTTCCAAAACCAAATTAGTCTATAGTAATCATCGGACAGACCTTCCCCTGACTTCCATCCGTATGGCTGATGCTAACCTCCAGGAGAGTGACTCGTTGTGGCTTCCGGGTTGACATGAAGTAGAAAGAATATATTGAATCCATTGCTAGGTCAGCTACTAAGACATTTCGTTCAATGTGTTGTACTAGACGATTTCTCCCTCCAGAATCTATAAGTCTACTAATTGCACACTAGAATATTACTGACACATATGGTCCGGTGCGACTGCTATTTATCTAGACCTCTTTGCTAAAATCCAAAGAAAAAGTCATCAATATTATTGGCCTTCATCTGGCATCTCGGCTTCACTTACTTTCCTACAGCCTTAAAGTTGCCTCCCTTTGATTTTCTATAATTTATTTAATCGTATTTGTTTGGATTAGTTCTTAGCTACGGTACCTAAATTTTATGAAGTTAAGTGCAACACTAGACTGGCGACAGGATATTGCCTGTTTACAATTGAACTGGCTAGATGTAGCCGTAATTTCTATGCTAACAGTTTATTTTCTCGCATTTCTCGCTTCTGGAACTTCCTTCCGGTTCCATGATTTCCAGCCAACATTAATCTTTAAAAATTTAAATGCAATGTTAATCGCTATCTTTTGTCGTCCTGGTTGCTCTTCTTTTGTTCTTGCTCCTAAGCAGTGTTCTTCCGCACCCAGTCAGGCCTTATCTCGCAATGGCTTTACTGCATTTACTGGGGTGAACTCAACGAAAAAATAGCAAGGAAATAATAAGATATAAAATTGCGAGAAAACTTAAGAGGACAGTATTTTCTTCCGGTGAGTTAGATGGCACTATAATTTTAATAGGTCATTAAGTTTATTTATTACTTTCAACACTAACATCAATTTTAAGACGTATTAAGTCACATCAATTTTAAGACGTATTAAAAACATTAACTGCAAATCTAATATAGAGAGCAAAATCAAACAAGTTAATATCAGACAAATTTAAACCGTTTGCCGCTACAGCTTCTTTTTGCGGGGTGCCTTCAGGATGTAACCGATCATGACTCTCTACAATTCCCTGCCCTTTGTAATTCTAAATAAATGATATCTTTGTTATCTATTTAAACCTTGTTTCTTTATCCATTTACTTAATCTCAATAGTTGGGTCATGTTGTCCTTTTGTCCGATTTCTCTTTCTCTCGTGAGCTGGACATTTCAACTCTCTCTCTCTCTTGTTGATATTAGTTTTACGTGTCCTTTTCGTTTCCACTTTCCTTAAAACTTCTTCGTTGCTCACATGTTCAGTCCCTGGTATTCTCAGTATCCTTCTGTAGAAACAAATAATTGTTGCTTCAATCCTGTATTTCTGTGATAGCGGACTGATATTATATAACATTTTAGTACTGTTTTCATTGGTTCTAACGAAATTTGTCTGCTTCTTAACACTTACTTAAATTTTGCAATGAATCTCTCACTCTCCCAGTGTACCTTCGCATTTCATCGCCAAGATTTCCGTCCTCTGTTAAATAACTTTCCAGATATCTCAATTGTTGTATTTGTTTTGTTTTTGGTAGCTGGCGGAAATTGAATTGAAGTTGTTATTATGTAACAAATCGTAAACACGTGAAATTAAATTTGAGAGGCGCTAGAGTAGAAAAATTTAAGAATCACTGGCAAAAAATGTGAAATTCAAAAATTGTAATCATCTTTGTTTTCAACAACTAAGGAAAGTTTATTTAGTTTTTTATCCCTATGTTGCTTGACATTTTGAGTGATACGAGATGCCTGTTTCGTTAGTCATATTTTTGGTCGTGTTTTGATACGAGGAATTTGAGTAGTGTATTTCTATATTTTTATGGATTGGTTACCAGTTAAATTTTGTGTGGTGCCTAGTAAAATCTTTCTATCTATATTTACAATACTAAAAGAGAGTGGTTGTGTGCTTATGTGGTGTGTCCGTTTGCCGCATAGTGATTTACGAATTGTTTATACAGTAAGTATTTTTATTTTAACTTTCTTCAAACAGTCAATCATTTAATTAATTTTTTTTTAAGTTAAAGACAGACAAAAAGATTTCCCGCTTTGTTGTTTCGTCCACTTATTTGTAGAGTAATTATTTATATTCAGCTTTCCTTAAACAATATTTAAAAAATATTTTTGACATAATTGAACATATTTCAAGTGAATATGATTTTAAAATAATTTTTGGCATACTAAAAAAAACTATTTTTTTTAATTTAATCTGTTTTAAAGTTCAAGTTTATACCGGAAGTTCTATTCCTATTAAATTCTGGAAACAGTCAGTAAAATGTTAAACATGAACTTTAAACCAGACCAATGGTGACACGAAGGAATTGAAATATTTAAATGAAATATAATAAAATTAAGTTTCATTTCAATAGAATGTTGAGATCAACTTTAATGCTTTATAATTTGAATCGTCATTGAACTCACTGGTCAGGGGGAATTTAGTTAATAGATAAATGTCAACTGTGAATTCCGATTCTAGTATTCGAAATGGGCGATGGGAAATTTTATGCAAGAAGAATTCCTTGTTCAATTATTAAACGACATGATTAATTCAAATAAAAATGTGCAAGCTACTATCTATTGTGATACTATAGCTCTTAGTAAGAATCCTGTCTGCCACCAACGTTCAAAACGTGTAAACATAAAGTACCATTTTTAATGTACTTCATAAAGTACTACTATATAAGGACTGAAATTAAAAATGGTACAATAAAGATGGACTATATTCCGTCAGATCAAAATGTTTCCAATTTATCTAGAAAAACTATAGGCAAAATAAAATTAAGTATTTTAATGATCTAAATGGAGCACAAGACTGAAATGTTTGCTTATCATTTTTATTCCCCCAATTATTTTCTTTTTACCATTATATTTTGTTAAACCCTTTTGTCAGTGAAAAAAAGGTATTAAAAATTTTTAATATGAAAAATATTACAAAATATATGAAAAAAAGTTTTGAAATATTAAAAGATGAAAAGTTATAGTAAAAAAATGAAAATCAATCAAAAATATTTATGTGTCTTGTTTGTATTTATTTGCCCCTTAGAACGTGGAAAGTGGAGAGAAATGAGTCCCATCATTTAATTGAGAGGGTGTTGGTTGTTGTTACATGAAAAGACTACAAAAGTCCTCCCTCTCCCCAACAGACAGATACACGCTGGGATTTTTCTCTAGCCAAGACGATAGCTTATATCTCGGTCACATCAGACTTAGTTCTTTTTGGTATAATTCTTCATAATTTAAAGTTATTTCATTCTTTTATTAGTAATATTGTAATTTCATGAATATGTGCTTCGAAATAAAATGGTTGTTAAATACAGAATCACGAGAAAAATGTTGAACACAGTTTATTGTTATTCCTTATAAAATGTTCTGATGGAGGATCCTGTCCTTTTAAAAATTAACTCAGTCAATTGCAATGAGAAATGGATGTTAAATATAACTGACAATAAAGTCTTAGTAAATTGGTAAACGCATCTTCCCAAGATATATTAAAGCAACTATTCACCCATATATTTAAGTAATTAATGGATTTTGAATATAATATTATTTTTTGTTGATATAAACGCTATATTTAGTAGGTACTTGTGTTTTGGTACACGTCATTATTTTTATCTGTTAAATTAATATCTAGCGGCCTACAGATCGAAAGTCTTATTAAAATAAAAATAAAAAATACAACATAATTATATTCAGTCGTTAGATGAAGAAATTATAATTTTACTGGAGCATAAAAAATTATGTCTCCTTAAAGTCGAGTGCCAAGTAAATCTAACCTTTGCAATTATCGCCCTGAAACTCGTGCATATGTTTATTTATTTGTCAGCCTTTCTATCTTTGATTTTTTTTTAAATAACTTTTTTTTATCGAACGGTTATTAAACAGCCCGAGAGAATGAAACTGTACATTGGCAGTATCACAAATATCATAACATTATTTTCAAAGGCTAAAAAAGCTGAAGAAGAATAATCCACCGCATAACTATGCTGGCATCTCTTGTTCCGTAGGCGTTCTATAATAGACTCTCCCATCGTTTTCGACACACGAGGACTTAGTAGCTCAATTCATAAAAGCAAACAGCTAGACTACACTCGTGTGCACATAAATACACGCACCCAAACACATATATATGTATAGTGATTTTCCAAGCGTAGCTTAGATGTGGCACAAGGCCGAAAGTATAGGGAACCCATTGAGAATCGAACTCACTACTCAGTCGTAACTGATCTAGCAAGGCGAGCTTTTCAACCATACACCACCTCGAGGTGCCCCACACATACATGTATATCAGTCAGCCATGCGTGATACACTCTTAGGCGATCATATATCTCTCGATACATGACGAGGTTGACATTTATTTTCGCCCTAAACCAGCTGCCATCCAATGTTATAAGTGAACGTAATGGAATTCGAACTCGGCTCTTCGATTCCTCAATCTGAGCCGCGATCCATTACTCCACCGTGCCTAGATTGACTAAAAATGTTCCTGAAGAGTGCATGCAATTCCTAGCTTCATTGACTGCCTTTTAAGCCTCATAAACACTTCATGGGTTATTTAAAGCCAGAAATATTTTGGATTGTTTATTCTTTTTTCGAGTGATTATTACATTAAGAATAAACATTATTTGCCTTTTATGCATATAATTCAAGTTAATCAATACCGTGTATACATCGGAAGGAGAAGATAGATTCATACACATCCCAAGAGTATTTTGAACATAAGGGAATCTAAAGAACCCGAGCGGAATTCGAACTCTGAGCTCAAAATTGGAAAGCCGAGCTATTATCCATTACATTACATGCACACACTTGATTCCGTGAAATACAGAGTCAATATATTCAAGAGTTAAATGAAAAATATTTATATTAGTATTATTATACATGTTATATCGCTCCACATCGAAGACAATAATTGAAAACACTATTTGCCACAGATATGTTACTTTACACGATGAGATCAGTTGACAGATTTTGGTGAAATACAATCTGTTTTATAGTTGTTGTTATCTATCTATCTATCTATCTATCTATCTATCTATCTATCTATCTATCCCTAACTTATCTATCTACACCTCTCTATCTATGTATCTCATCCTGCCCATATCTATCTATCTATCTATCTATGTTCATCTATCCCTAACTTATCTATCTACCCCTCTCTATCTATATATCTCATCCTGCGCATATCTATTTATCTCATTCAGCTTATATCTATCTATCTATCTATCTATCTATCTATCTATCTATCTATCTATCTATCTATCTATCATTCCTTATCTCTTTATGCATGCGCGTGCGCTTCCGGGGAAGTTAGCGATGACGGTAAAATTTGATTGAAATTAGAATTCATGCTGAACATCAAATTTATTTTATAACCTTATTTGTTTTTGTGCTAATGCATTAGATTCTATGAAACATAATTATTTATACCCAATGGAAATTAACTCCCGTTGCCGATTATAACTGAAGGCAATCTGCCATTGATTATCGTTGAATTGAATGTATTAGCTTCGTGACATTTAGCATTTACTGGAATCTGACATAATAAAAATGCGTGCATGAAAAGTTTTGCGTAAAGCCTTTTAATTTGGATTTGAAAAAAAAAAAGCCGAGTTATCTTTCTTTGAAAAAAATTACATCAAAAGAACCGAAAGAAAAAAAAGTTGTTTGTTAATACATTTCATACGAATATTTATTTCTTGAAGTGAAAATAAATTCACATTCGCTGATGAACAGAAATGTTATGTTTAGTAGGAAAGATTATTTTTAGTATAATACTTAATTAAAGAATTAATAAAATTGCACATTGGAATAACAGCACAGGGACAAATATTTAGTGATTGTGAATGACAGCAATGTCTTGTTTGTATGGATATTTGTTTCGTTCGGATATAGTTCAATTCTGATATTTCACGGGGAAACGAACAGAAGCCACATTGAACCCAATCATCAGAATATATTATTTAAAGCATATTTCAACTTTGAAACAGCGGCTATAATCGATTGTTGTTTTATTGATAATCAGTAGATTTAATCAACTGAATAATTGTTGCTAACGGTATAGGTATCATTCGGGTAACTTGTAATTCTTGGATTCATGGGTTTATTATTATTATTTTTATATCCTTTGATTTCTGGTGTGTGCACATTTCTTTCCGGGTCCAGCCCAGCTACCTAAGGTTAGAAATGGCATCATGATACTTTCCACTGACAAAATATATATATATATATATATATATATATATATATATATATATAAATAAAATATATATATACATATTTTACATAGATAAAGCCCTTCGTAAAATGTGGGCTGTACTTGTGAGAACATTTTTTTGTATTTCTTTGAGGCATGGGTTTCCAGGAATCCCTTCAATTAGTCTACTGGAATCTTTTCCAACCAATCCTAGGGCTCTAACTGCAACAGGGATTGTTGATGATCCCATGTGCCACATTTCTGAGATTTCGATTTCAAGGTCCTTGTATTTTGACAGCTTTTTGAATATCTTCAAAGATAGATTGTAGTCTGCAGGGACTGTCATATCAATAAGGAGGCATTGTTTTTGTTTGTGGTCTTTAATAACAATATCTGGGCGGTTGGCTTTGATTGTTGTGTCAGTGTGTATTGTGTAGTTCCATAGAATTTTAACAGGTCTTATCTCCGTAACCTGGTCCGGGTGGTGTTCACACCAGTTATTATTATTATTATTATTATTATTATTATTATTATTATTATTATGTCCTTTGATTGATTGTGTATACTCATTTCTTTTCCAGAGACGTAAAGGGAGAAATGGCCTCATGAGATTTTCTCCCAGAGCAGTATTGAAAATGTCACGCATATTATTATTATTATTATTATTTAATCTTTTCCCTCTAAGTAAGGCTATAATGCCACCAGAACGCAGAGGTTACTGGGGGTGAAATTGAAAGAGAATGAGAAGTATAAGAATGTGAAGGGTTGAGGAAAGAACAAAAATCTAAAAGGGCTCAAGAAGACAGAAGATGGCGATTGACGTTACACTGAAGCTTTTGAAGATTGTAGTTATCAGGGAAGCAAGAAATCTGAAGGGTGTTCCACAGGTGGGAAGTGCGAGAAAAACTGTTAGGGTAGAAGTGGCAGTTGCATCGCACATCGGTGCGAAAATAACTGAAGTCGAGATGACTGGTCAGGATATATTACATTTACTAGGATTCAGGAGCTTATGTTAGTCTCTGAAGTATTTGACTGTAATGAAAGCTGAACGTACAAGCCCAAAATAGAGCTATGTTTGCATTCTTACTTTCCAACAGAAAAGACGTAAAAAATGATTACATTTCCATTGTTCATGAATATAATCATACTGTCAAAAATATTACATATAGGAAACATCTTTTATTTCCATTATTCTTTATTTCATAAATTAAAAGAGGTAAATATTTTGTAAGACAGAATGTACGATTATGAATAAGGGGAAGTGGAAAGTGTTATAAGAGATGACACAGAAATCCAAAGACATAATGGAATAGCTAAATGTATATTAAATAAACAATATTAGTAAACAAGAAAATTTCTTTAGAAACAAAATAGTGCCAAAATAATTATGTACTACTAAACTTTCTATATGACAATGACTGCTAGATAACTTCCTCACTGATGAAAAGGAGAACTGAGGCAACAGAGATGTGGTTATACAGTAGGATCCTGTAAATAACATGGACAGAGCATGTGAGCGACGTGGAAGTGTAAAGAAACAAAAAGGACGTATTTATTTAGACTTAGAAAAGCACAATTGAAATCTATGGGACACATAATGAGCCAAAAAGAATGGAGACAAATTGACTGCATGAGGGACATAGGCAAACAGCGAGTAACCTACCTAACCAGCATGTGTAAATAGATTTCCGAACAAACTGTTACAGGAATAGCTAAGAGGTACTATGGATGGGAAGTTGTGGAGGGCCACAATAACACACGTCGTTAAGAGATACAACACTTAGAAATTAATATATCCAAACTGAAAATTGGGCACTTCGGCGTGGTGTAATGGTTAGCAATCTTGTCTCGCTAGAACAATTACGACTGAGTAGTGAGTTAGGTTCTCACTCCGTCTTCCCTACATGTGCCACATCTAAGCTACGCTTGGAAAATCCCTGGGCACCTCGAGGTGGTGTAATGGTTAGCAAGCTTGATTCTGAGTTCGATTCTCGCTGGGTGCCTCTCTACTTTCGGCCTAGTGCCACATCTAAGCTATGCTTGGAAAATTAATATCCAAACTGACAGTAAGCTTAAAAACTACAGTTTAAAAATTATTTTTCTTGTTTTATACACTTTTGGTCTGCGCGTACCATGCATTATTTACTCACTGTTTAAGAGTTAAATATTACAGTTGATCGTTTGCTTGATTATTTACCTTCAAATACGTAATAAAAAGATTTCAACGTAAAAAAAAACATTCTTTTTTATTATAAAATGAAACTCATATTGTTTATATGATACCATCTCTAAGTAATTCGATTTTAACAACTTGAATATAATAGTGATTCTAATAGTAATACTATCCGTTTCTTTATAAGGAAACTTTCGCTATTCATTGATCGTTAATTATTATGATAACTGAAAATGGCGCACCACACACCAACATGCTCGCTCTTGGACAGCTTTTCTACCGACTAACGGAATTCCTTACAGTGTGATGGCAGTGTACACATTGCAAGAATAGAAATCAGCTCAAGAAATGATGTCCACACTATTAAATTTATCAAGCCACCCTTCTGTATATAATGTATATCGGAAATGTCAGCTGTTAATTTACGATGCTACGTTGTGTGTGTGTATAAAGAGTGAGACAGTGTCCATTTTTATTTTTCTATACACTCTATCATTAGTTTTAAATCTAGGAAGTTTTAATACATATCCTCTCAGTTGACATTTGTAAAATATTTCTCTTAAAAAGATTTTCAGAAAAAGAGTTTCATCAATCTAAGAGCTGTTGTCTCTTTTTTTCAGTTCTGATGGGAGTTTCCTTCCTAACCTTTTATTTGAAGCAATGTGTAATGCCAATTATATATTGTGTCATTATTTTCTCTCTGATTTACACGTGACATCTTTAAATGATGTCGTTTCTGTTAACTGGTACAGTTCTTTGCGATTATCTCTCGCATGTTCACAAGGTTTGAAGTCACGTTGTCTTTCACAAGACCCACGGGCTTCACTCAAAATTCATTTTTTGACCATTGATCTGAGAACGGTTGTATAGAACTGACACTTTAAATATTTCTTAAATATGTACACGCAAGCAGAGAACCCGAGTAATGCACACGAGTGCTTACTGCTAGTGCCTTTGCATATTCTAGTAAAGTGTAAAAGAAATGCATTGTATTTGACCAATGTAACATCAAGGAATGGAGCGGAGAATTCAGCTCAAGAAATGATGTCCACACTAATTGCAAAGTAATAATAAACATCAGTAAATAAATGCGTCCTTAATAAGACGATGCCAAATTTAATGGATTCTCGTTCCTGTCGCTGGTTGCGACTGCGAAGTCGATAATCTATCGCTTTCGTGCTGTTATGACAACTGAAAATGGCGCACCACACACCAACCACACCGACGTGCTCGCTCTTGGACAGCTTTTCTTCCGACCAACGGAACTCCTTAGGAAGCGCTCTGTCTCCTCCAGTAGACTATAGTATATGGCGAGGAATGGAGAGAGGGGGAGGATAACTTAGAGATCTATGACTTGGCATTGGTTCTGTTAATTACGGTAAATTAAGGTTGCCCAGGATCGGTGGGTTTGTGTAATTAACGCTGTCCTAAGTAACCAGTCAGCGGTGGAACGCATGAGACAGGAAAATCGGACATCAAAATTTGATAGATTAATGTGACCCTTTTCGAAGAATGGTCTTCGTTCACTGGAACATGAATTCAAGAGGGTTACAGTGTGATGACAGCATACACATTGCAAGAATAATTTTGTTTCAGGCGTTTGAATAAACAGGACAAAGCAATCTAATGCTTTGCTTCAAAAGTTACTATACAAAAAAAAAAGAAAAAAAGAAAGAAAAATCTTTACGTCCAAATAAATGCATGCGGGTAATTTCACGTGATCTCAAAGATTTATCTATCTATCTATCGCTTGGTCTCCTCACATCTATCTATCTATCTATCTATCTATCTATGTAATCTAACCTTAGAGTCAGACATGTACAAACACATGTGCATATTTATATGCGTTTGAATACACCACTTTTGCTTTGATTACTGGGAGCGTTCAGAACGATGGTGATGAAGGAAAGCCACAACACCACGTTTTCTGCAGCTCTAAGCAAAATCTGATTCTATACCATTATTCTTTACCTCGCCGTCCATCCCATTCACAAAAAAAAATCGTGAGGTAATTTGCTCATTGATTCTCTACGCCAACTTCCCGCCGTGCATCATGCTACTATTAAATTCACCAAACCACCCTTCTATATAATGTATACCAGGAATGTCAGCTATTACTTTCCGATTCTACGTTGTGTGTTTGTATAAAGAGTGAGATAGAAATGGACAGAGGAAGGATATATATATATATATATATATATATATATATATATATATATATATATATATATATATATATATATATATATATATATATAGATGTGTGTGTGTTTGTGCGGGTGGGTGGGTGTGTGTGATGTATTCAGGATGATGTAAAGATTAGGCTTCAGGTTGAAACTGTCTGTAGCCGCTGGGTGTTGACCATAGTGTCCATTTTTATTTTACTATACAATCTATCGCTAATATTGAGCAATTTAACCCATAAATATCGTGCATGCCTTAAAACAGTATATTTCTCACAAATATACTATATATATATATATATATATATATATATATATATATATATATATACACGAAGGTAGTATGAATTATTTCTATTTTGAATATATGCCCAACAAATAAATGTGACGTCATTGCAGAAAGGCTGTTTCTGGAGTACGTAGGGCAGTAGACAAAATATAAATTTAAATTTGAATTGTAGGATTTCCCGACAACAAGGATGAAGATAATTAATTTTTGTCCCTATAGAACGGAGGAAGTTACCATTCCTTAAAATGAATAACGATGCACCTGTAGAAAAACATAAGCAACTTGGCCAATTTTCTCAGAAAATTTATCCATATTTGTGACAACTTATACGCATGTCAAGAAAATGTAATAAGTATATTAAACAGACATCTCTACCTATCTATCTCTTTCTCTCTCCCTCGGTATATATATATATATATATATATATATATATATATATATATATATATATATATATATATATATATATATATATATATATATATATACGTTAATAGAGTGAGAAATGTAGAGTTAGACGACGAGATTTCCTTCCAAAAATATATGAAATGTAATAAATTTTGTCGGAATCCATTAACAGTATGCCCTCCAACATTAACCCGAATGCATGGTGTTATTTTTGTTTTTAATACATATTTGACTTCTTTAAATGTAAGAAAAATAATTTTCGAAGGCACCTATACAAACTTATAAATGTAGAATTTAAATAATCTCCCCCCCGCAAACCGTTTCAGAAATGTATCACGTTTTATTTTTAAATGACATATTCGTAAATGATATATGTTTTGATAACATAACATTATATATTCAATATCCTATGTTTCCCCCGCTTCTTAACACTGCTGCTTGAAGAATTTTATGTATTGAATCGTGTCATAAGTGTCGGCTTTAGAAGTTACTTGATTTTTTCCCAGCAGATTGAATTACCATTATTAAAACATCTTACGCTATCTGGTTTTCTTTCAATTCTTCATCTGAAAAATTAGTGAGTTTCCTCCTAAACTGTTTCTATTGCATTTACATCGGGACGATCGGCAAACTAAGATGCCGATTACCTTACTGGACGACCGGCTGAAACAGAACGTAAGACAAGTTAATTAGGCATATCATGTTGGTATATCGGATTTTAGGAGTTCGTTACTATGCATTTGAACGCGAAGGTTTACCATCTTCTAATCTTTGGCACGTCTTTCATTTTATCTGACCTTCGATCATGTGTAGATCACAGTGGCTTTTTCTATTTATCAAAATTCATTTCTTGACACAATCGACGAATGGAGTTGTCAGTACGTTTCTTGTATTCCTCAAGCAATTCTTTTATACATTTTTATTATGAAATGCACAAAGTCCGACAATTATTTTAAGATATTTTTATGATTATACATTCTGTTTTTATAGATACCAGTATTTAAGTAAATGCTCTGTTTATAATAAATCGTATTAACAGCATTTATCTGAGGACGCATATTTTTTATGAAAATTTCTTGGACATTCAGGCCGGTAAATTTTGTTAATACTGTTTATTATAAAAAGAGCATCTACTTAAGTATTTGTATCTATAAAAAGAATGTATAAACATAAAAATATCTTAAAATACATTTTTATATATATTCTAGAAGCGCATTCATGTGTGAACTCATCGCTCAGTTTTTTTTATCAATTAACCCCCAAGTAAGGTGATAATGCTCCTAAAACTCAAGGGACTACTGGCAGTGAAAGAGAATCAGAAGTCTTTAAAATGAACTGGAAACTCAATCCTAAACAGGTAACAAGGGATAAATATTTACTCCTGTTAAAAAGATCGGCGCGGAATGGAAATTGGACGTAAATTAAAATTTCGCATCATCCCTTAAATTTCAGACCATCTGAAACACAAAATTGAGCAACCTTCACACAGGTTGTTATATCACGCTGACATATTAATTCATACATGAAGACGCTATCTTCAAAATTAATTTTTTGTCGGTTATGCGAGGGTAAGTTGGTTAAGGCGTGTCGGGTTTAACGGTAGCTCTCTCTGGTTCAAATCCGGCCCAAGAATATAAATCTTTCTTTAATAAGATTTCTTGAACATTCAGGCCGGTAGATGAAAATAAATAAACATACTGTTTAAAATTGACGTCTACTCGAATAGGAGTATTCACTAAAATAACGTTTTAAGTGATAAAAATCTGTATTGGTGTAATATATATATATATATATATATATATATATATATATATATATATATATATATATATATAAAAGCTCAAACACTAGTATTCATTGGTTAAAATTTATTACATTGTAATCGTAATCAAGATCCATTTTATCAGACCTACAAAGTGAATTTGTACGTCTGATGAATTGGATTGCGATTACGATTACGATTCTAATACAATAAATTATAACCAAGGAATATTAGTGTTTAAACCTTTATATTGTATTCCTGCACTCTCTTGTACATAGAGTTCTACGTTGATTTTATCTTCTTGGATATATATATATATATATATATATATATATATATATATATATATATATATATAAAGAGAGATAATATTAGTGGTCAATATATATTGGAGTCCAAAATTCGCTTGAGGATGAAATGGAACTAATATCTTTAATTTAATCACAAAATTAAATTCGTGGCTTTTAGCTTCCATTTTTGAGACATGGTTAGAATTGTGTAGCGAAAAAACATATTTTAAATCAATTAATTTATAATATTAATGCTCTGTAAATTTACATTGAGCACTATTTTGTAAAAATAAAAATATCTATAAGAACACTGGATTATATATCTTGCAGTTCTTTCTTTTTATTTATATACATATATATATATATATATATATATATATATGTGTGTGTGTGTGTGCGCGTATGTATGGAAAAATGCCTCTCACATAATGGTCAGACATAAGCAAGATGAAGACACCATTGCTATTAATGTCTTAGTAATATGTGGAAGATATTGTAAGTCTACAATATCTTCCGCTACTCTACGCGCATATCCAGAGACAAAGATCATCTTAGTACAAATAAATTATATTGTCGCTTAGGCAAGGTTATTTTCTAGGACCCAGTGAAGCATTTGACTAGATTAAACTATCCAAACGTGTATTAGTCAAAGTTGAAAAGGGTTAATGGTGGCAGAGATATAATGATAGGAAAAAAAAAAACTTTACAAAGAGTGCGAATAAATTTAATGTGATGAAAGAGATTAACGACAGCCGGTAGTGCGGGCACCAAAATGAATATTGACTTCCGGTACGACACGTTAAAACGCATGAATTTTTGGCTTCTGCACAGGCGAAGACACCAAATCTCCGTTTAATATATTACGTTTTCATGGAATTATTCACTTATAGATAGGGACAAATTATTTTTATAGCGATTTTTATGTAGTCGATATAAAAACTGCACTAAACACTGCGATCTATCAGAACCGTTGACAGTATCATCATTGAATTTCTCATCAAAACTTCTTCAAAGATGAGAAAATTTCAGATAGGAATTTTGAAAATAAAAACTTCCGACTGGTGAATGCCGTACTTCTACACACTACGATACTCAGTAGGCGACGCTCTGGTTATTTTAAATAATAATGTTTAAAATAAATTGGCCTGCACTCCAATATTGGCATTCACTAAAAATAACATTTGACGTATTAAAAATATGTAGGTTTAAAAAATAAAAATCGATTAATTGCTTTGTTTACGTTTAGGATACGATACTGAGCAGATATAGCGATCGAGAAAATATGACCTAGTGTGTGTGCTTTAAAGACAAATAGAACCTTGCTTGGTTGTGAAGCTCTTCGTAGCCTAGTGGTTAAGGTACGACGGACAAGCCATTTCTGCTGCACAGGTTCTAAATCGGCTGGAATGACATGTTATCTTTATTAATGTCTCTAGAATATGCAGGCCAGTATATAAATATATACTGTTACAAATACATCAAGTTTCTATAAAAATAAGGGTATCACCTAAAATAATAAAAAAATAGATTAAAAGTATAGAATCTATATATATATATATATATATATATATATATATATATATATATATAGACACACACACACATATATATATATATATATATATATATATATATATATATATATATATTCATGAATTATTCTCACAAAACAAAAGCAAAGGTTAATGATTTAATTGGAACAGACGAAAGCTTGTAGTAAAAATAAGAACTAATACGGCAGAAATTTATGGAAACAAGGATCAATTCATTCATAACGGATTCGGAGGTTTTTGTATATTATTTGAATTGTTTGCGATGATGGATTTCTCGCCAATTAAATCATTAACCTTTGCTTTTGTTTTTGTGTGAATAATTCATGAATTTGTAAATTGATTGCACGTTTATCGTAATATATATATATATATATATATATATATATATATATATATAATTTACCTCATGCGACTACAATTTCGCGACTTATGTAAACATAACAGGATGTCATCGTTGATGGTAAACATCTCTGTTGTAATGTCTATATAACCAGTCTGATGGTGGCTCATATGAGCCGAATGTTGAGATCGTGGAACAGAATAATAAAATGTATAGAAATTTTGGGACAGTTTTTGTGTTTATTTTCTCCTGAAACTAAAGCCACTATACGAAGCTTAGAACAGTTAATGATCCACCATAATAAGCAAGTAAAATAAATTACCCCAAATGAATAATTAACCAACTCTCGCCAAAATAACCGTCAGAATGGATTACCCACAATGCACCACTGACCCGTATATATAAATAGTCGTGAAAAAACCAACACATGTGGCCCAAGTATTGCGTCTAGCATGAAAACACTCCATTCCCTCTGAGTGTTGACTTCAATGTTCACTATATATATATATATATATATATATATATATATATATATATATATATATATATGTGGTGTATCAAAAATATTTTACAAACTTTGGGGCGGGTTCCTTACACATCAAATTAAGGATAAAAGTCTATATACACATATGTCCCCAAATTCTTCGTTTTTGAGTTATTAAGTCTAAAGAAAGTTTAGATTACACTGTATTGCCATATAGAATAGGTTACGCTCGTACACCTGACCACGAATAACACATTTTACAGGGTGTCGGAAACGATGCAGGTATCGGCACACATCAAGTGGCCCTAGAATGTTGTACATATCACAGTACTGCATGGAGGGTCATTCAAGATCAGCTCCTGTATTCGTATCATTTATAACGTGTACAGGGTTTTTCGCTTTCAGATAACACATCATAGGAGAACTTTTCCGAGGGTTCACAAACTGCCGATCGTTTGTTTGTCTCTCGTCTTGTTTACGGTTTCAGCAACATTTAGAAGATATTGAAGAACAAATTGACTCAACCAAAATTTCGAAATCACGCTAAACGCCAACAACATCAATTTACGATTAATGTTTGGGTTGGAATTGTTATTGGAATGTCTTCTAGGTCCATATGTTATCCTAGTACGTCTTATAGGAGCTGCCTACCTTGCCAGAATATATACCCATCTTTAATACGAACATGCATGTGGTTCATGCATGATGGGGTTCCGGCACATTTTAGTCACATTGCTCGCAATGCAATGGCTGACATCTACCATAAAAACGAAAGGGTAGGAGAGGACTGATTGCATGGCTTGCAATTGGACATATGTTCATATGGACATTCTATCTTATTTTGGTGTGAGGAATCCACATCAAATTTTGCAAATTTATTTTGATACGATCTGCATGTACATGGCCTAGTGGTTAGAACGTTCGTTTTCTGACCATGAGACCCGGGTTCGAATCTCACTATGGTTGATTTGTCAAGAATAAACTTCCTGACGTTATCAGTCTGCGGGGGAGGAATCCAGCGTGCGGCACCTTTGGAAAGTGCATGTAAACGATACCACGGCTTGAGCTAAGAATTGTGAGTGAAAATGAGTAGACGGAACACATGGAGAGCGTTGATAGCTGTGCTAGCACGAAGACACAAGTCATCATGACCGAGGTTTTGAGTGTGCTGTTGTTGGTCGGAGGGTTGATCATGATAGATAAAATGCTCTCTCCCAGAAACTGTAACTAAGATCTGCTCAACTTAGTTGTCGCATAAACCACAGGTAGGCACTGTGGGTGTTGAACAAACACAAATCTTTCTGAGCGAGCGTCTGCAATAGAGAGTGGCTAGCCACCCTAGTAGACGGGTATCCACGAATGGAGTGGCCACTTATATATATATATATATATATATATATATACACGTTTCATTGAAGACGACTGAAAAGGTATTTTCTTTTCTGGTTGAAAGAACTGTCTGAATGTTCTGAATTTACGAGATCTTTGCTATATTTTTTTAGACATTATCAAGTATTATTTTTATTTTTAATTGAATGTATAGATTTTGTGTCTCCTCATTAATTAAACATGCATAAAAGATATACTGCTGCTGAACTACACAGTTATATATATATATATATATATATATATATATATATATATATATATATATATAAATTTATTTCTGGAGTTCACTGCTACTAAAAAGCAGAATTTTTTCCTCCTGATGATAGCCATGTTGGCCTAAACTAGATGAGGAATCTGAGATATTAAAATCGAAAGAATATTAATATACAACCCAGTGTGTTAAAAGATTTAACTTTTTTTACACACAAGCATATATATATATATATATATATATATATATATATATATATATAACAAACACACACACATATATATATATAGATAGATAGAGAGAGAGAGCGAGATATGCACTATTACTTACAGACGCATAAGAAGAAATAAGCATACAGGATTATCTGCGCAATTTAAACAAGTCAGAGAAAATTACAAAATTAAGTAGCTCTAACGTATTTATTGGAAGACATAATTAATCAAATACAGTTTTATTTAAACAGATAAGAACATTTCTATATTGTCTCACTTCGTTACATTCAACAAACGAAGACGCGATCTCAATTTCTGTTTTCTACTAGATACTTCCTACTCTATTGACGTTGATGCTAATACGACTTTGTGTTTTTTACATACATTGGACTGTAATTCCACTGAACCTGTGTATCAGGTTTGGCGTCTCTGAATTAGAATACACATTGCGCTTTCTCTTGAAGTATTATCCTTTTCGTTAAAACTCCGGGATCAATAATAAACACTTTTGACTTCTACATTAAAACAAAAACTAAAGTGAAAATAAAAACAAATGATCAAATTCTATATAAATTTGTACCTCAACAATATTTCTTTAACACGCAAAGAAATATTTACACCATTTACACCCTTCGCACCATTGTTCCCATATTTATTGCCAATACCTGGCTAAAGCAGAAGGAACAAACATTTGCAGAGTTGGGATACTAAAGGGAATTAATTGAAGCTGAAAAAGAAAAAAAAAAATGCATGTCACTTGGGATTGGAACAATCAACCCCGTGGACTAAATAAAGGATTTGGTTTGAAATTCTAACGTATATCACCTGAAGAAAGCCGGAGCTTACAACGTCCGAAACGTCGTGGATTTGGCAATAAAATTGGGACAACAATACAAACGATGTAAATAGTTACATTACCTCATCTCATAAATATAGACAGATACAAAGAAATGTATTGACGGTTCTTAATTCTAATGGACGCAATAAACTGTGGAATTTGTAGCGATAATTTCTGGACATCTGGTATATATTTAGAAATCTACTTGAACCTGAAACGAATTGATGTGCCTGTGTTTTTCTAGAAAGTTTTTTTTGACATCTAAAGGAAATAATAAAGATATATTTATGCATGAAATGGCATTAAATATTATGAAATATTACAAATAAGTTTCAGTGCAAAACAGTGGAAAGAACATTGCAAAAGGAAAGGAATCAGTAAAATGACGCAAACATTATAGATTTCGCATTGACTTGGAGACAGGCGATGCGTATTAGACTATATATTTATTTTAATAAAAATATATGAAATCAATATAATCCGAGATATAGAAATATAAATGGAATGTTCATGTGTTTAAAATTTATTATTTTGTTGAATACAATATTTATAGGTAATTTTAAAATATGCCTGTATTTACATGCCGATTATCTCCATTTGTGTGTTGTCAAATTCACCTGAAAAGGTATATTTCAATTTGTATTGCGTTTTTCCTATATTCTGATCACAGATCTGTTGTGATCAGAATTGTGAAAGAACATTCCTGGGTATTTGTTCTGTTTATTCAAGTATTTTCGACCGTTTCAGTCATTGCTAAGAACCTGGTGTTTTCAGTGTAGCAGAGAAGACTATTGCATGCTCGTATTTTCACTGGAATTTGAACCAGTCCAAAGTACCGCCATGTGTAACGGTTAAACCGAACTAGACTCCACTCCAAGCTCAGGCACCAAATATTTATACATATTCTTATTATTTTGAACGCATATTTTGTACACACTTCGTGATAATATCTCCTTTGAAAGGTATTTAATGTGCGTTGTTTAATTTTCAAAATAAAGGCTTCTGGGTTTTTGTAGTTTTACTTACATTGGGTGGTAAAATGTATTTGAATATTTTCTATTCAAATTTTCCTTATGCCCATAGAGTCATTTTGCTTGCTTGCGATACGATCTTTATGTGCATAAATTGCACAACCTTTGGAAAAGTGAAAAAACAACTGATTAGATAATAAAATGCTACATGTGTGGTCAACTTTTTAAAGTTATGGGCAGAGACTGAAGTAATATTGATAACCAAAATTTTGTTGTCTCTAACTTTCTCGACTTTAGCAGGAAAATTGTCAGAAATTGATTTTAAGCTAATTGCTTAAGAATTGTGATTAAATCATTATTTAATTTATAATTATGACTGTTTTATATTTTTACTTGGGATTATAAAGTAATTCCACTATAATGATAATTAAATGTTGATCTGGAAAATATTCTGGTAATGTAGTTATTATAATCTCCTTATATGAATGTTCACCAGAACGAAAGAATACTTCAGTTCGCTGTTGGTGAAATTGGTGCAATTGATTCTAACAAATGTAATCCATTGTCATTCACTAATAATCAATTACAAAACTCAAATAATAGGGGTTAATCTTTGAAAAGTGATATCTCAATTAGAAATGTTTAGCTAGAATTAATATTTGAAATCATCAACTGAGAATATCTGATTGGAAATTGGCTTAGAGTGTTAGAAAGAAATGTCTTTTATAGTAGAGTGGAATAATTAAATATAAATCCATACGTTTGTGATTTTGGTCTTTTCTTGAAAGAATTACTTGATTCTCGAGACAATTTTATTAAATGTTGTATTTTAATTTCGTTTTATGGTTGCTCAAATTGCCGCGAATATATATCTATATATTTATTTGATGTGATAAATTTAAAATAAAATAATAACTTTTTCTAATAAAACAAGTGATAAAATATAATTGCAGTTCTGCGACACTGCTCAAATTACCATTAAATTTTTAAATTATTCTATTTATAATCTGCACTTATCTTTATATATATCCTAAATCTGTCGAATGTCAGAAAAATGATAAAATATTTTAACAGAATATCTATTAATGTGGAGTTGGTCATTTTTTTTTAAGTTATTTACTAATAGCATTATTACAACTACCAATATTATCAATCAGTATTTTTAGCAAAATGATTTACGTAACAAAACGTTTTTTCTAAATGAGCTTAGGATAAATGTTTGGAAACGTTTCTCGCAAATGTGTCAGATTTATATATCCATCGTTATTCAATTTTATTCATCTGCAAACAGGGTACTGCAGTCCAGGGAGACTATAGTGCATCCACACTTATTAACAAAATAAATAAACAATTTTACTTTAAAAATCAGAGATTTTAGAACAAATATTTTATTCTTAAATTCCAAAGCAGTTCCATGGAATTTTCACATAACATATTTTATTGTTTTCATTACTAAGTTTTATAACGGAACGGCCGTAGTAACTAGATACTGACTGCACTCTGTTTAACTAAGATCCGGTGTGTTATCCAGATAGTTTTGAAATCACAATATTAAAAATATTCAATAAATATCGATCTGTGGCAAATATTTACATAATTGCAAAGAAATTACTCATGCCTGTAATTTCTATATGGGGGAATAATTTATCCGGTGGTTAGTTTGATTTCTTTTAAAATGCAATAATTAAATGATTAAAAATAATTCAATATTGTACATTAAAAAAAAAAAAAAAAAAAAAAAAAACTGATTGCGTGTAGTGAAGAACGAAAAAAGGTAATTTGTCTTGTATAATACTCGCATTTAAGAAATTACGAAAAAAGCATTTTAGAATTTGTTGCAGAAAAAAAATTACTTAAGTTTAAAATGTGTAGATTTTTTATCCGGTTTCTATCTATGAAAATAATAATATATATTTTGCAATATGTATCGAAACACGATATTTTCATAGAAAATAAACGCACGTACATGTTTAAAGAAAAATGTGTAAGAATTTCTCGCCAACATTTCCCATTCAACAAACTGAGCTTCCCTTTATATGGGAGAATATTTCCGAAAGAATCCTGACAAAGAAATTCCAGCTTACAGACGTAGTGGACGGTAGTGAATATGATCTCACTTTGAGCAAGAAGGGGAGGATGATTCTGTGGCTGATACCATCGAAAATGACGAGGGCAACTACAAAGCTGACATCATAGACAAAACTTTCTTTGACTCGAACAGTTATGAAACAAACTTCTTCTTCTTCTTCTTCTCAGACTGTGGAAATCAATTTTTGGACGAAGCCCTCTCGCAGATGTTTTCAATTTGTCGTTCATGCGGTTTGTAGGGACTTACAGTAATTGCTATACTCAAGCGTTAAAGAAGACTAAAATATAATTTTTTTTAAATATGTTCATATATCTTCTTTTTTTTTGTCAATGAATGCGGGGTTTGCTAAGTGATTTAATTTTTTTTCTTATGCATATTAATTGATAAATCTTTGTGACTATGCCGACGCAACAAGCGTGAAGCTGTTAATATATATTTGATATGTATATTACGCACACTTATGTTTTAGGCTTCCATTTTCGGAAAGGGCTGTATTGCCTACAAATAAATAGCGTTCAAAAAAGTTTCATATCAACGCTTACATGTAGATAGAGAATATCATTAAAAAACAAGTAAGAAAATATATAATCTACTTTATTTCCTCAGCTGTGAAATTCTCATCCCCTACTCATTTAACAAGAAATTAGCGGGTAAAAATTAAAAATAAAAGGTAAAAGGAAAAAAAACAACATATATTCATCAATAAGAATATTACATAAAAATGAAGCCGAAAAAATAATTCTAGTGGTAGAATTAGAATGATTCATTTACAAAGGTTATATCATTGCAAACAAGCTTATAAGAAAATACACACCAATAATGGTAAAGTAAAGAGAGATAGATTTTTAAACTAAATAAATAAAAAGAAAATCAACAATACAAGCAATGCTTAAAAAAAATTAAGATCAAATACGAAACTTAAGATGGAGTGTTCTTAAAGTAGAGCAATTTCATAAATTTTGTTTTATTTAAAAAACGAATAATTTTAATCGAAATACTGATTGATTGATTCATTTTCTACGGCTTATCAACCTATTGCAGGTTAATTAAAGCCAGAAAAATATATTTTAAATTGTAAGGATTTATTTCTTGGAGATAATAATAGTTTAGTGATTCAATTCTTACTAATTAATCTATAAGTGGGGGGAAATTAGGCAGATTCATACATTTCCCAATGGTATTTGCGCGTAACTGAATATAAAAAAAAAACACAACGGGAATTGGAACCCGGCTCTCCGATAAAGACTTCCGAGCCATTATCCATTACACCAGCCGTACATCCAAGCTTACAGCCCCTGTTATTCCCAAGCGGTCACGTATCTAGGTACTGACCAGGCACGACGTTGCTTAACTTCGGTGTGCAGGTGTTTCAGCTGTAAATCCTAGTAATCAAAATAGGATTAAACATCTATTGCAAGAAGACAATGTATGAGTGCAGGCAGATGGCCAGTGCAGGACACTAGCTATGAATTTGGAATATCAAGATGTAAAAAATTAAATAGCTTGGCAGTATTTTAACAGAACACAATTGATGTGACACCGAAATTCAAAGGCGTATTGGACTAAGAAAATATGGCATCGAAAGGATAAACAATTTATTATGAAACAGGTAAAATTTATTATAGAGAATGAACAGCGTACTCCCTAGCTATATAAAATCAGTGGCAGTGAATGATGGACAATTTCTTCAGAAATAGACGAAATTTGAGACAGTAGAGTTCTACAGCAGAGGATAAAATGGACGGAGCATGTGACTATAAAGTGATGGAAAGATGACGCTTATGCTTAGAATACGTAAAAGGGAGTTGACATTTCTCGGGAACATATATGAGAAAAATGGCATGGACAATGTGAGACTCACATAACTTAATGGCGGCAATTTGATCTGAAGAACCAGCGAGTAACCTGTTTAACAAGGATGTGCAAATGCATGGCTGAATTTGGAGGGTGGGGGATATTAAAAAGCAAA